>CATIWM010053532.1:0-21923 GCA_949671775.1 Mallotus repandus
GGAGTTCCTGGTTCTTTTTATTCCAGGCTTTTCCCTGATAACTCCATGGACTTCTTTTACTCTTGTTATGCTCTCATGTGGCTGTCAGAGGTTAATTGATTCATCACCTTTTATTAATCTTATTTTAATTTATTGTTTTAATGGAAAAGCTTCTTTCTTTTTATGTATATTAATTAGTTATCAACTTTGCATGAAATCAGATTCATTGTCTGAGCAAATTTGAAAATGTATTGATTTTTCTTTTCAATTACAAGCAATATTCACACAAAAATATAATATTAAATAAATATAATATTAATTAAATATACATAATATTATAAATATGATAATTCAAAATACAGTATTAAGTAAATATAATATTAATTAAATATATATAGGACTAATTTTTATTGGTACTTTATAACTAACACTAATACTGATTCAAAAAAATTTAATATGATAAATATTTGAATAGATAACCTAGATGCCTAGGGATGTTGTCCATAGGACTTGAACCATGACCTCTAGGTTTCCCTCCTTACCACTTGAATTAAGTGGTGGGGAATAGTTGTAGTTAATAAACTTTACATTTGTTGCAGTTTGGATATTCAAATTTAATTTTTTAGTAACTTAACTTTAATTTTGCTTCAAAAAATTTTAGTGCTCTAAATTTTTTTTAAATCTCTTTAACCCTTAAATCTTTTTATTTTTCAATTTAGTTCTCAAATTTAAAAAAATATTAGAAAATTATTTTTTATAATTGAATATTATTATTTCAGAAATAATGTACCATCCGTCAAGATAGTTTTTAAATTTTTTATTGATTTACATATGGGTAGAAAAATATGAATTTATTTGTCAATTGTTTTCAATTTTGAACTAAAATAGTAATTCTAAATATTTTATAAATGAAAAAATTTTATGAGTAATTATCGTGAAATGAAATCGAAGTTTAATAGTTGAAAAGATACAAATTAAAGTACAATAACCTGGCAGAAGAGAGAAATGGAGTTTATCTCGCTTTTGGAATGGTGAGCCTCTGGCGGAAGCCTGCATAATAGGCTATTAGCTCAGTGATAGAGCACACTCCTAATAATTACGTTGTTATCTTATATATTTATATTATATTATTTATATATGTTTATTTATATAATTATATATTTATACTATATATATATACACACACCAACGGAACTTTATTTTTTTAGCGAAAAGTAACGTCAACATTTGCATAAGTGATTATTATAATAAAAATATGTTTCTATTTATTTTTTTTATCATAAGTGCAGCCACCAAAAGTTTTGAATGAGGACAACATTTGCATAGCGAAAACAAGCCCTCCTGCTGTCTTTCAATCGTACTGGAATCAGTACTAAAGAGACTTTACGCTATTTTTAAAGTATCGGGCGGAAGAATTGACTGCCGGTGGCCGTATTTTCTTGACCATTTTGGGCAGAATTAAGAGTGACACTCATCTTCTTAGCATGTGGGAAGTTATTGGATTAAAACTTCAGGACATGGTCTTAGAGGTATGATCTATATATATATATATATATATATATAACTTTTTTATTCATTTAAATTAATTAATTAATTAATTAATAAAAATGCTTGAAACAATATAAAAAAACATATTAAAAAATTTGCGATAAAATTCTATTACAATAATTAATATATATATATTTTTTTTGCAATTTAAATTAGTTTTTTTATCAAATTAATTGGAACATGTGTATATATATGGTTTTGTAGGGCATAGTTGAAAAGGAGAAATTGGACACATTCAATTTGCCATCCTATGCAACAACAACAGAAGAGATAAAGAGTTTGGTAGAGAAGGAAGGATCTTTCAACCTGTTGAGGCTACAAGGTCTCGAAACAAGCCATGATGCTCAATCTAAGCAAGCATATCCTGGCCTTGTTGACAAGGTGCAAGCAAGAGCAGCCATTGTTGCCTCTACTCTAAGGTCTGTGTTCGAACCCATTCTGGCCAGCCACTTTAGATACGAGATAATGGATGATTTGTTTCACAGGTTTCAGGAAGATCTACCAAATTACATGGAAAAATGTGTATTCATGAACGTAGTTATTTCCTTGGCAAAGAAGGCTTGATTGATGCTTGTGCTTGTTTCAAAAGTTACTAAAATGCTGAAGGTTGAGTAACCTAAGACATCAATTGATCAAGAATTTGATTCTTATCTCTTCCTTTCCAACTAAAAAAAATTATTAAAATAAAAGTTTTGTAATTTTTTCCATTATAAATGAGAAAAATTTGAATTTTAAATAAAATTTTAAATTTTAAATTTAAATTTTCTATTATAAAAAATAGACATCGGAAGAATTTATTATTCAACAGAATCTACATGACTCAATTAAAATTAATTGAAATTTTTGTGTTTGCTAAATAGCTAAAGTAATTATATTAAAAAATAAAAATTTTATATTCCTTTTCCGTGCTCCTTTCCTCAAGAAACAAATAATAAAAAATTTGCGAGGTTAATGACAAAAGGACACATTGTTGTACTCTTTTTTTAAACAAATAAATAAGTACTTTTTTCATAGTTGTACAATAATATTAACAATTTAAATAAAACATATCATAAAAGTTCTAAATATGATCCTAATGTTTACCTCAATTTTTATATTGGCATTTAATATTTTAAGTCATCAAATTCAGTAAATTTAAACACAATTTTTTAACTTTGTTAAAGTTTCTGTTACAAATGCTTATGTGGCTCATGTGGAGCCCATTTAATTAAAATAAAACATTAAAAAAAAGCATCATGAGAGGGAAAAAATAATATTCTTCTTCTTCTTCTCCTTCATAATCTTTTTTTTTAAAAAAATCTTCTTCTTCTTCTCCTTCATAATCCCAGCTTGCTCTAGCCCAGACAAGTTGAATAAATAATAATAAAAAATTTTCATTTTCTCAGCTACCAAACAGAGCAACTGAGAAGAAAGGAAAAAAAAATTATTACATAACTTTCTCTTCCACTTGGTTGTCTGTTTCATTTCGGTTGTGAAATATATATTGAAAAAATGAACACTGATTGATTTTCGGATTAAAATTCAACGCCCTTCTTCTCTACAAATATTTTGAAACCAAAACTAAAAAAAAAATTCTTAGCCACTCCCATGACCTCCAGCGACCAACATCGACCTCCTGCCACTGCAACACCACCACTGGATAGCCTCATTCTCCAACTCAACACTGGCGAGAACCAATACCACCTCTCTTTGTCCTCCTCGCATGTTCTTCCTTCTTGGCTCCACCATTTTTTTTTCTTTCAGCCTTTGTCGCTTTTGATCGGTCAGTTTATGATCTTTATATTTTTCTATAATAATATAGATTAGAATGTATCTATGTAAGCATATAACTTTTGATTTTAGCAATCAAATATCCCTTACTTTTATTAGTATTAGCAATTTTTGTTTTTGCTGAGCAGGTGTTTGATTAAATGCCAATGAGAGTGTCTGAAGTGTGTGTTCAAATGTTGTTATAGATACTTCTTTTTGCACTAATTGATTTTGTAGATATGGATTTAGCTTGTAGTATCCAGCAAGAGCTTGGTACAATCCTCGCACACGATAATGGCCTTGAAGCAACGGGTCAACCATGCTTGTAAAGTTCTTTCTGTCTTTGAACAAAGGTCAGGCCTGCAACAATATCAATTGATTTCAGAATTTGATTCACTCCTCTATCTACATCAATTCTTCAATACTTGCTAATAATCTGATAAGGGTGAGAGAGTTTTGCCATTAGCTAAAAGATATTTGGTTATTAGGTAAGAAGGTTTAACTATCTGCTCATACATGAGCATCAAATAAAAATTTCAAGATTGTCTACATATTTGATCAATTTTTGCTCATAAACTACTTGCAAGCCTCTGATAATTCGCAGATGTTCCTATAATTCTTGGTGATGGTTTCAACGTTTCAAGAAGAAGAAGAAGAAGAATATCGAGACGGAGAAGCCATGCTTTTTTTTCCTTTCACAATGTTTTTTTTATTTTTTATTTCAATTAAATGGGTTCCACAACGCTTTTTTTATTTTTTATTTCAATAAAATGGGCTCCACATGAGCCACATAAGCATTTGTAACAGGAACTTTAATAGAGCTAAAGTATTGTGTTTAAATGTATTGAATGTGGCGAATAAAGGTCATAAATGGACCTTAAAAAACATTAAGTGTCAATGTGGAAATTGAGGCAAACATTAAGGTCATATTTGGACCTTTTCCCAAAAATATATTATAGTAACATAAAATTCAATTGATTATTATTACAAATCAATTATTGATATTGGTTTTGTATAATTATAAAAACAAGTAACTTAAATATATTTTAAAAAATCGTTAAAAGCCAACAAATATCTTTCAAAAATTAATAGAATCTTCAAAAAATTGAAAATATGGAAGTATAAATTTTAGTGATCACTATCTTATAATAAAAAATTGATTACTAGAACAATAATGTTGCATCTATAGGCTAAAAGGTCAAATTAGACCCTCAACTATGTCCCAAAGTCAATATTGAATCTTAAAGTTTTTTTTTTTTTGTCCTAATAGCACCTTTTTATTTTAAAATTAGATGATATTGGACCTTATTTTAAAAAACTTTTATAATTAAGTCATATAAATAAAAAATTTTAATTTTTATAGTTAATTAAGGAAAAATCATTTAGACAAATAAATAAATTGATAATTTTAATATATATATATATATATATATATATATACCTGCGTTCTTATTTTTTATTTTTAAAAAAATTTAACTTTTCTTAAAAATTTATTTAAAATTTTCTTAAAATTTTTTATAAACCTAAAAATTTTAAAACTTTACAATTAAATAATAAAAAATTTAAAAAATCATTAATTTTAATCAATAATTTAAATAATTTTTTATTAGTCAACTATTAAAATTAAATTGATGAATAAAATTGTATGATTGAAATATTAAAATTAAATGATGAATAACATTAATGAATTTTTCATATATATATATATATATATATAAAGGAAATTGCATTACTGAATACCTTTAAAAACAGTCATAGCTAAAAAGATAGGAAGAAGACCATTCCAATCCACAAGAACAGGCCTAGAACTCGTAGCATGTGCTAACAAATGAGCTATACAATTTGTTGTTCTTTATATATATACCACTTGATTTAAAACTTTTTAAAATTCTTAAGTCTAAAAAAATTTTAAAATTTTTTCTAAAAATTATTATATAGACTTAAAATTTTATAATTATTTGATATATTTTTTTAAAAAAAAAACTATCAATTTTTATTTATCAATCGAAATAAAATTTCATCAGTTAACCATTAAAATTAATATTTTATTTTATTTAACTTATAGAATATAATTGTAAGAGTTTTTTTTTAAAATAAAGTCCAATATAATTCAATTTTAGATGAAAAAATTTCTATTAAGATAAAAAAACTTTAACGTCCAATGTTAATTTGCAGATATAATTGAGGGTCCAATTTGACCATTTAACCAGCATCTATATGTTATGTTTTATATCGCAATGTTTTAATTTAAAATCAGTCCATTTTTGTTAAAGCTAAAATAAATATTTTTTTTATTAAAAAAATAGAGAAGTGAAATAACTAAAAGAATTAAATTTTAAAATCAAATCAAATTAAATTATAACAAAGTGAAAAATTGATAACTAATACAAAAAATTTATCCCATACATTTGCAAGAAATTATGACAAGCACTTTTCAATTTATTGCATTCATATGAATTGAAATAAAAAAGACAATTCATGATATATATATATATATATATATATATATATATTATTTTCTTGTCATTTCTGATGAACTAGATATCAACTAATAGTGATGCAAGCAAACAGCTTAAGATGTTTCAATGATTATCTAAGTAATCCCAAGTTTCACAATTTGTCCCCGAGGTTTTCGCTCAAAATATTGCAAATAAAAATATAATAAGAATTTCAATTATTAATGAATTCAATATACTTAAGAAAATGATTTATATTAGTGTATATAACATTGAATTGTCAAAAGTTAAATAGTCAAATTATAAAAAAAATCAAAATATAAAAAGGTTGTGGATTTAATCTAACACTATAAATGATGTAATTTTTCTGTATTATTAAAAAAATTAAAATTAAAAATATTAACATTAAACTCAATAGTCAAAAGAATTCATTCATTTAAAATTTAGAAATGAAAACTGCGACATCAATATAAGTACAAAAGTGTGATTGCATTGAACAATGCTGCTGTCACGAAATTTCTTTGAATATAATAAAAAAAAACTTTGGAAAAATTTAAATTCATGATACATATAATGGAAAAAATGTTTACAATTGATATATATATATATATATATATAGATGGATTATTTTCTTGTCATTTTTTATGAAGTAGATACCAACTAATAGTGATGCATACATTGTGTCAAACCGCGTAAAATGTTTCAATGATTAATTAAACAATGCCAAGTTTCACATACCCCCATCAAAATTATCTAAAAATGACATATTTATCTTTCATAAGGTTTTCTGCTCTAAATATTACACTCAACTATTTATCTAAATGTATTATATTTGATAAATAAAAATATAATAGGAACTCCAATTATTAATGAATTCAACACACTTAAAAAATTAAAAAAAATTTATTTATATTATTAGTATATAATAAATTGAACGATCAAAAGTTAAATAATTAAATTGTAAAAAAAAGTCAAGATATTAAGAGGTTATGAGTTCAATTTTAACATTATAAATGATGAAATTTTTCTACGTTGTTCAAAAAAATTAAAATTAAATATATTAACATTGAACTCAATAGTACAAAACAATTCATTCATTTAAAATTTAGAGATGAAGACTGCGACATCAACATATATACAAAAGTGTGATTGCATTGAGCAATGTTGCTGTTACGAAATTTCTTCGAATATAATTAAAAAAAAAAAAAAACTTTGAAGCATACAGAGACAGCCAAAACATTAGCTGCTATAATTTGTATCTAATGAAAACAACATTTTTATATATATATATATATATATTGCATATTAAAATTCCTGTGATCACCAATATGCAGTCCATTTTATTATAAAAGCCATCAAAAAGATTCGTTAACAGATTTAATAGATGATATTCAACTGATGCATACTTCAAGATCCACTTCAGGTTGCTTGCACTTAACAGGCTTATGGAAAAGTTCATCTTTCTTCTTGTTCTTTTTCTTTTCAAAGTTGTCCTATCTCAAGGTATGACATCTATTTTATACACCAAAGCTGACATAAAAAAAAAAAAATAGCATATCAGGATGTTCTGATTGGTATTTTTACCGGAGTTAATGTTAAGAAAGTGGGCAAATTTTTTTTTTTTTTTCATGTTTTCTGCTCTAATTGACCATGAGATATAGTCTTTCTTTTGTTGATCTTTAGTCCTTTTTAAAAAGAAGTTGTCTCCTTATTTTTCACTTTTAAAAATTTTTATTATAATTTCAATTCGCCCAATTACCGTTAACCAATATTAATGAGAGTTATGGTTGTTATGGTGAATGTTAAGGGTTTGCTATTCCTGTTATATAACCCACGACCCATTAGGCTTTCATCGTATCAAAAGAAAAAAAATAAAAGTATAATGTTAATTTTTATAGTATTAATTTGTGACAAAATTAGTTTTATGATGTTTTGAGTGACACTTAATTGAATACCCTTTTAAACAATATTGTTAACATTTTATAATTTAATATTTAAAATAATATGAAATTTTAATTAGTAAAATAATTTATCATGTAATGAAGCATTCACCTAATTAAAATGAGCTTACAATGAAATAAAATTTAGATAATTCTAATTTTATTATAAATAGAAATAAATAATTTTGAAAATAAATTAGTAATATTTTTAAAAATATTTAAATTGTCAGACTGATAATAAATCACATTATATTATGTTTTGATATAAAATAATTATATCATTAGTTGAGATGATATTAAAGTGAAAGAAATATAAAATAAATTAGGTAAATATCCAGACATTGTGCGAATCAACTTATTTTTTTTATAATTAATTATTATAAACTAATAATTATAAAATTGTTATTTATTTAAAAAAATAACATGCTAATGATCTGTCTCATAGAATAAAAAAAACCATTGGAATAAATGTTTTTCATTTCTATATTTACCACAGACAAAATGAAAAATATCATTATTTTTCTTTGTCATTGAAAATTATTGAGTATCTTTTTGTCAAACCAATGTTATGATCTTTTAATTGTGCAGAGATTTGTTTAAAGAATGAATATATTTTTTTTATTATTACAGAAATCACAAGTTAAGACTCGTAACTATAAATTTGTTTATTTGTATATGTAGCCTTTCATGACATGATTCATCTATAATTCATAATCAATTTAAATTTTACTTGTCATTTTTTTTTCTTGTGCTCATGTGCACCTCAATTTCAAGCTATATTAGTTTTAAATTAATTAAAAACAAAGGTATCAAAAATTGACATAAATTAAATAACAAAAAAGCTAAGGACTCATAGAAATGGTTGAAACATTTACAATTGCACCTCAAATTTGATAAATTCTTACATTAACAATCACATTAAAAAATAATAAACATATAAATAATCAAATAAAGATGATGAAAAATTACCTAAGGATTGTCCAAGTACATTTAAAATGTTCTTCTTCTCTTTATTTATCTTCTATTTCTGTCATTTCAAATGTTTATTGTTTTATTCTTGGTCTCTTTTTTTTTAGAGGATATAAATTAAATAAATGGAAGTAAATATGGATCAAAAAATAATAGTGTACATACAAATATATAGAGATAATGAAGAGAAAAGGTGAATGAATATTAAAGAGAAAAAGAGGAAAGGGTGAAAAGAAAGTGAAAAGAGTGTAGATAAAATAAGTTATGAAGAGAAAATTGAAAATATATAAAGAGAATGGGAGGAAAAGGTGAATGAATATTAAAAAAGAGAGAGAAAATGGTAAATATTAAATAGAAGAAAGGGAAAGTATAGGCAAATTGATATTAAAGAGAGAAGTGAAAAGGTGAAGAGGATAGGATTTAAGTAAGAATATAAAGTGTCGCGTGTCAAAATTATATGAGATTTTATGTAATGCTCAACTATATATATATATATATATATATATAGAAAATTCTTACCTACATATAGAGTATATCTCTACATATACGTCAACTCAATAAATAAGAGATATTTAAGAAAGTGACTCCTATTCTATTCTTCTATATTTTATTTTATTTTCTAACCTAATTAAATCTAACTAAAATTAACTTAAAATTACCAAAGTAAGACCAAAAGTTTATTTTTTCCTTAAAAATTAAAACAGAAAAGTCTCTTCAGGAATCTTGAAAAAGTTGTTTTCCAGGATATTAACAAGCATCTTTATGTTTATCATGCCAACTTGCTTTATTAATGGTGGTGATGTTTTACCATTCTTGCTTCATTAATGGCAACTTTAAGATTTTACTTGATTATAGAAATCACGAATTGGGTGAGAATTGACTGCGGATCACAAACCAGCCACTATGATCAAAATGGACTTCTATGGCAGACAGATGAAGGTTTCATCAGAATAGGAGAAAATAAAGTGATCTCTCCGAATAGCCAAACACAACAAGACCAACTGAGAACACTTCGCGTCTTCAAAGAACAGAACAAGAACTGTTACAGTTTGCCTGCACCAACATTTGACAGGTACTTTATTCGAGCAACGTTTCACTATGGTAATTATGATA
This sequence comes from Mallotus repandus, assembly GCA_949671775.1. Taxonomy (NCBI): domain Eukaryota; kingdom Viridiplantae; phylum Streptophyta; class Magnoliopsida; order Malpighiales; family Euphorbiaceae; genus Mallotus; species Mallotus repandus. The sequence goes on from CATIWM010053532.1 coordinate 9,755, forward strand.
GCTTATCGAACCCGCCAACATTTGACCTTGAGCTTGACGGAAACAAATTGATCACTATCGAGACTTCTTTGACCGAAACAATCTTCCAGGAAGTCATGTACACAAGCAAAGCGAACAATTTTAGTGTGTGTTTGGCACAAACTCAGGATACCCACTTCCCTTTCATTTCAATGCTTGAAGTTTGGGCGATGCCTGATGATACCTACTCCATCATGAGCAAGGACAAAGCCTGGATTATGGGCTATCGCTACAGTTATGGAGGAAGTGATTTGATTCTTGGGTGAGAAACCAAATTCTCTTCTACTAAATTTTTGCATATCACTAACGAAATGGCGCTATAAATTTCGAACCTGTAGGTATCCTGATGACAGATTAAATCGCATATGGACGCCAATGACACCATCAAACTTAAAAGCAGTGCAAGCCAATTTCACTTCCCTCGACTATACGGTTGTTAATGAACCTCCTGATGAGGCAATAATCCATGCGGTAGAGTCTGAACTTCCAACACAGTCGATTATACTTCGGGATTTCAAGTTTGATGCATGGAAACGCCTCGATCATGTTGAGGTCTATTTCACAGAAATAGATCAAGATGCCAGTGCTATTAGGAAATTTGATTTATTTGTGAATGGTGATCCAGAATTTAGGATTGTCCCACAGTATCAGAACTGTACAGGATATATGATAACTACTACATCTTTTGGTCCTTTGATTGTAACCTTAATTCCAACCCTCGACTCTACCTTACCCCCAATAATCAGTGCCATTGAAGTATATATAGCCATTGATTCTCTTGTCACTACAGGAACATCACAGGATGATTGTAAGTATTTCTCGACCTCTACCTTTCCCCTCATTCGAACAAGATGATCGATGTACATTTTCTATAGAAATGTGAGTATTTATTGCAACAGTGGATGGTTTAGCAGTCCTCATCAACTCGTTCGAGCAGCTAAAGGGATGGAGTGGTGAACCTTGTCTGCCAAGTGATACAGTCTGGCAATGGCTGAGCTGCACTGGCTATAACCCACCAAGGGTGACTTCAATGTGGGTAATCTGAACCAAAAAATAATATCAAATCTCTGCGAAATAATCACCTTAAAACAATTTAAGCTGTTTTGCAGAAATCTAACAGGATATGGTCTCAGTGGTCCTCTCCCTGACTTCAGCAAAATGCAAGCCCTTGAAACAATGCAAGTCATTTATTCGCGGATAAAAATAAACAAATCAAACCCGATTTCCTTCAAATTTTTTGTTGAATTTTATAATTTTTTTCCTTTTTTAATTATGTATCCTGTTGATTTTTGTGTTTTTCAGAGATCTGTCTAACAACAGTATTGATGGTTCAATTCCAGCTTTCCTTGGAAATCTGCCTAGTCTAAGACTACTGTAAGTCCAATGGAACAAAATAACAAATATGAAAGCAAAATTATAGGCCAATCATGGATTACTTCGTTCTTTTCATGTTTCGCAGTGACCTTCGAGATAATAACTTTTCTGGAGACATTCCTGAGAGTATAGTTAGCAACTGGAAATTGACTTACTAGTAAGCGAATTTGTCGTTAATTTCATTTTACATTGATTATTAGATACAGAAATTTTGTACAATTTTTGTTTTTGGGACCTTCAGCATTGATGGCAACCAAAACCTGCATCAAGGAAAGGAAAAGAACAACTTGGCACTTATAGTTGGGTTGGCCGTTGGAATACTTCTAATCGTAATAATTGTGATTGCAATGATACTCATAGTATATTTTTCAAAGCGAAAACGACCAACGTCAAGCCAACAAGAGCAGGCAACAGAAATGGAGATGGGTGGTGGGGTTCAAGGCGAAACTACACAAGGACAGACTCTAGAAGAGAGTTCTACTGTTTCAATAAGCACAGCAGCAGTGATCAAGCCATCACATTCCATGGAGCATGAAGAAAGTACTGCAGTATCCGCTGCGCCAAATGGTCCTTCAGATCTGCCAATAGTTCAACAAAATGAGAATTCTGTGAAAATAGCGAGTGGAAAAGATGATGCTTCCGTCAGTGCTGATACTGCAATTACTAGCCATCCGTCTGCGTTACAAGACAATGATGAGGAAGAGCTTAACGAACTGCTCCAACAGCATGGAAGTTCAGGAGCTCATGGGAGAGCATAAGATAATAAATTAGGTGATTGAAATGCAATTTGTCTTAAAAACTGTCGTGGTCAATTTGGCTAAAACTGCCTTCAGAGCACTGTACAATTTTGAACGCTATTTAGGTGCATTTGCAAGAGCCAACATCCAAGAGTAAGTTCTAAGGAGTTTGAGACAAAAATATTAACCAGATTGGATTCTATAACTAAACTTGTATCCTCTGAAAATGCAATGAAATGGGTTTCATCCAAAAAGAAACACAATGTAAAAAATCTGGTGGGAAGGTGCATTAGACTAATGCCATATTCTCAGATAAAATGCTACCACTCTCATCGATCCTGATACGACAATTAACAGCTATGTAGAATCATTCCTGTTGTATCAAATGGGTAATTGGCGTGCAGAGCACTTGAAAGGAACATGTCATTTAGCCAAGTTAAAGAAATAAAATGTTCGAAAAAGATTTTCCTAGCAGTCTCCTTGAACTGCACAAAAGATAAATATCGAAAAGGACTTCCTAAATTAAGTAATCTTATTTGTATATTAGATGCAGGAAACAGCATCTTGTCGGCTAGATGGTATTAAAGAAATTTCCAAAAGCCTTATCCAAGCACATTATTTTGTCGTCTTGATGTTTCTGATTGTCATTGAAAGCCATTGAAGAACATCAGCTAGCACAGGCGGTATAAAAGTAAAACCTAACTGAGGAAACAGTTCCATCTCGCCTTTATTGACAGTTGTCTGATGTCAGGTTATCATTTAGTTGGAAAGGTTAAGCTTCTACCAAAATTTCAGTGGAAACATCAAGATTGCATTTGCAACTGCAGTAGACCAGACTCTTGGCAAGTAAAATGATAGCTCCAAATTCATGAGGACGCATCAAAGACACAAATGTGGGTGTCCTGTTTTTTTCTCATGTAATGTACTGTAGTCAACAATTATGCAAAGCCTTCAGATACAAAATCCGCACATATTCTCATAGTTCATGAGACCGATGATGTTCAAGTTCAACAACAATATTAGAAACCCTCTTGAACTATTATACATAGTGCTCTACCAGCAATCTACCTAACGCTTTTCATAAATTGACAAAGGCCAAATACATTGGTAGTAATTTGTGCATACAAGCACTGCATGGAATACAAGTTCAGCTGAGCAAGCCTACACTATTTATTGAAGGGCAATACAAACAGGTCATCGATACTGAACTGAACAGCAGGCCAATGTTGTTGAACTTTCAACCGGCTCCCAAATAACATAAGAAACTGAATTTTTTTTGGGGATAAAAATAGTTGTCAGTTGCAAGACAAACTTGAACAACTGTTGGCATTGTAGCAACTGCTTCTTCTCAATATGCTCATTCAACCCACATTATTACGCGTTTCGAAAAACCCACATTATTACAGTATTCATTGTTTTATACAATAACACACAAACAGTATATCATATTTAATTAGATTGTGGACAAGTTGGTATTAAGTATTGTTCAGAAATTAAACCTTGTAATCCTTTCAGCAAGCCACGAATCCTGCCCTTTGACATGGATGGCAACAGTTTACTGCCAAGCAGCCAGCAGTTACTAAATCTTGTAATTTCAAAGACTATGTTGATGCTTGTATTGGATTTTATCAATCTCTAATTTACTAGTAAGTAATATTGCTAGAAATAGCTGAACATTGCAACAAGATCGACAAGACAATTGCCAAAAATTATAAAATTCAAGAAACATTAATGCTGCAAACTGACTTACACTCTAATGAATGAGTACATACTGAAACTTTACATTGATAATAGAAAAACTGTTAATGTTGAGGTAGAGCCGGTCTCTTTTCCAACATCTCATAATGAACAACAAAATTATCCTGCACTCAAATCAAATGCACCACAATAGTTCAGAAAGTAATAAAAATTGCCAGCACAAGAATTGACTAAAAATTGCAAAAGACAAATAAAAAATTAACCAGTCACAAACCTTTCGGATTATTTCGAATGAGTTTGGATCAAAACAGTGGTAAGATCCTCTCTCATATGTACTTGTCTTAACAAGTGGTTCTACGTTGGGGACTCTTATGAACCATAATCGGTGCTCTTTGTGATAAAACCAGCCTCTGTTATAACTGCCAACAAGAAGTTTCACATCACCATCAGTAAATATGCTAATGGCTTTTATAAAATAAATATTACTACATGTTTGAGACAAACCCACACACAAACAGGAAAGTCAATATAAGAGAACGTCATATCATAGACTGAGAGCTTACAGTTCATTTGCCGCATATAATTGAGCTTCATCCTTTGGCATGCTGAAAATATAGGAACATATGAGAAGATGTGAGTATCAAAATATGAAAATTAAACTTTTTTTTAAAAAAATTCAACTGAGAAATGCACCTGTAAAATATAAAAAACAGCGTTTCCACCGTGAACTTTGAAAAATAGCCTTGCTGCAGCCACCAAAATGTGCAGGAGCAAGAAGAAGGAAAACACTAAATGAACTAGAACAGAAATATTATATATATAAAGAGAGATGGATAGATAGCAACTTACATGCAGAGCAGGAGGTTGTTTAGCGTAATAGCATTGTGGTACATTAAACTCAGGGTCGCCTTTAGCGGGTTCATCAGACCATGGGGAACCAAAAGTCTTGTGAAGATTTTCTGTTGAATTCAAATTTAACCCAAGAGTCGTTAAATCAATTCCAAGAGCCAGGGAGGTCAGATCAGGGTCACTCATCCTTATGACACTTAACAACCCCAGTAACCCAAATGGGTCTGGAGCAGATTGTGCTGCCTGCATGGATTTCATGCCTTGATCCCTAAATGACTGATTAACTGCTGACATTTGTTGTAGCCGAAACTGGGACTGGTTCTGATGTTGCTGATACTGCTGGATGAGCTGGTCATATGATCCGATACCTGAAACAGTATTTGGCGAGTTTAGAGGTCTCAATCCAATCCCAGGAGGTCCATTGGTCTGAAAAGCAAAAAGATGAAATAAATGAATTAAAACAAAAAAAATTCCACAAAATAACATTAATTCAAAATATTTAAAAGAAATTGAAGAAAGAACTCTACATTTGACACTACCCACGAATGCAAAATTATTTTATTTTTGGCCAATATTTAATTTCAATTCCTTCTAATTTATTTTCAACCAAGGCAGTATAGCTCATGCACTCAAAATTTAAAGCCACAATCCACTGGCCTAGGAAAACTAAAAACAAAAAAATAAATGGATTAAAACAAAAACTTTCCACAAAATAACATTAATTCAAAATATTTAAAAGAAATCGAAGAAAGAAGTCTACATTTGACACAACCCAGGAATGCAAAATTGATTTATTTTTGGCCAATATTTAATTTTGAATTCCATCTAATTAATTTTCAACCAAGGCAGGAGTTATAACTCATGCACTCTTTAATTTAAAGCCACAACCCCTGGCCTAGGAAAACTGAAAACAAATTTGCTATTTAAGGCAACAGACTTCCACACCTGTGAGTGATAGGTTGAATGTGAAGATGGAAAAATGTCTGAACCATGAAGAAGATCTTGATTGTTCACAGGAGAGAAAGAGACACCACTACTACTGACAGCAGGTGCATGTTGTTGTTGCTGCTGTGGACGATACGATGAATAATTACCCCCCAAGTTGAATCCAGCCGACCTGCCCATCTGCAGAAATCAGCAATAGACTATGAGAATCATATAACATGTAACACTGTAACTAATCAAATCAGTAAGTTAAAGCTCACAGGGAAATGCTGAGATTGCATCATTGACATGGTATTGTCATGCAGTTGTTCTTTCTGATGTAAATCCATTGTGTAGTCAGCATTACCACCTGGGGAAAATCTAGTGTCAAAGTCAACACAGCACAATAGAAATTTGAGTAGAACAGGAGTCAAAGGAATATTAAGGAACCTTTGAATCCTGGCAAAGCTGGAAAGTCCTCATTTTGGATGCTAAATTCTTGGTTTTGTTGAACAATAGGGCTAACTCCAAGACCTTGTTTTCGTAATGAACCTGAAATTTTTGTGCTTTATACATTAAAATCCCAAATTAAAGGTAAGTGATTAACAGAAACAGAAAAAAATCAAAATAATAAAATCAGGTTTAAATACCCAATTGTCCCTGAGGCCCTCCAGCAGAATTAGGACGACTTGTCAACTGCGGGAAATCATTATTTATGTCGAAAGGGGAGCTTTCATTGGAGTTCACATCATTCAACATTCCCATGGAGCTGAGATTGTTCACTGCTTGGACATGACTTTGCGAAAGAGGACCACCGGCGCTTGGATAGGAATTCCCCAACATGGAAATTACCTGTGGAGATCCTGAATCCAGAAAATGTCACTTACACAAGCACATATAGTCAAAACTAAATTAGCACTAACAACCATAATCCATGAACAAAAATAGGACAGAGAGAGAAAGAATAAATGCCGGATGCGCTGAACAATGATAAGCAAAATTGACTTCCAAACAAAAGACGCAGATTGGAAACAAACAGCCAGAAAAAGAAAAAAATGAATATTTCTAAAATTAACCATATCAAAACAAGCAACTAAATCCAATATTTAAGTCACACAAAATTGAAGAGGAAAACAAATAATAAATTCAATTTCATCATGCTACAACTCTACTCAGAAAAATTTTTAAATCTTCGTCCACTCAAACATAGGAAGTAGATCACATTTACATTAAGTAACCTACCAAAATATAACACCGTGTTTATTGATCTTGCAAAAGTGAAATCTCCCATATATATGAACAAGACAGTATACCTCAATCATCACAAAACAAAGAAATGATGAACTCAAAGGTAACAAAACTACCAGTTATATGTTCTAGATGTGTTACAAAGAACATTTATTAGTCCATCAGTAATGCAAAAGTTCAATCTGTAAATGAAATGAACTTCAAAGCATTAGCACAATATCCAAGCCAGCACAAATGGCAGTAAATGTTTCACTCAGTCCACTCATTATTTTATAGTCACAGGTGAGTTGTCGTTGTCCTCAAAACAATTATACCTTGTGGAAGAACACCACTCATTAATCGATTTTGTCCTTGCACACTTAAACTTCCAGATCCACTATTTCCAGTTAGATTTAATCTTGATGCAAGACCAGGAACAGACAATCCTCCAGCCGAGCTTATGTTCCTTCCTATGTTGCCCCCACCAACCATATTTCCCATAGAACTTGTGATCCGAGGACCTGTATTTCCCAAAATTGGGGACACACCCAATCCTGGAACAGCATTCCGGTTACCAATCCCAGCAGAGGTTGGAAGAATTCCAGGAATAGAACCACCAACTCCATTTGTATTACTACTAAATCCAGGGCTTCCCACAACACTTATACCTCTGTTTGCAACTCCTGAATGCCCATGAGAGCTGCCATGAGATAACTGTAGAGTGCATAGCAAAAAAAAATATACATATAATGTCAATGGAAAAGCATTTGGTTCCTTTTCTTTAGTAAATCAAGCAACATTTACTAGTTTATACAAATAATATATGTACCTGAGAAAGAGCAACAGGAAGATTATTGGATGCAAACCGCCCACCAGAGAGACTTCCAGTAGGTTGTTGAACCCCACCAGAAGGAACATTATTTAATGTAGAGTTTCTTGATGTGAGTGTACCTGGCATGTTAGGAACATTAAAGCTCCCATGGATATTATGCAGCCCTTGAATAGTTCCTGCAAAAAACCTCATAGTTACAGAAACAGTACATATAAAACATGCATATACACACATCTAAACAGATCGATACAATACAGAAGTCAAGCTCTAGCAGAACTACTCACCAGTATGATGAAAAACAGGAGATGCCGCACCAGACTGTCCAGAAAAAGATGTAGCAAAAGAACGTCCAGTACTGTCTGGAAGACTTGAAGCTGAACCGTTTAGCGAAGACTGCAAGCAGAAGCATATTAACTCCACAAAAAAGAGATAAAAATGTACCATAGCAAACAGCTAGTTCAAAACCCCAAAAATTGATTTTAAAGCTCTTAGAAAGGAAAAAAAAAATACAAAAGAAAAGGAAATTGCTACATGTCTTTCAAGTACAAGGCATCTAACAGGACATGCAACAACCAGTAGCATCGGAGATCTTTTAATTTAATTTTAAAAATACCAACATCTTATAGAAAATTAAAAAATTTTACTCAAAGTGTATAATTAAAGATTGTAGCTGTAAAAGTGAAAGGAAAAATAATGTTTAAACAACCAAATTCTAAGTAACGCAGTCCAAATTACATTTATAGTTTGAATTACATTTATAGTTTGCATATTCTACATCATGATTTTTGGTCCATATTTCAACAAATCTATCCAATAAAAAAAAATAAGTTGAGCACCTAAACTTCCATATAAAACTAAATCCTTTCACTTGAAAAGACTACTTGTCAAAATGCAACCTAACAGATTTTTGAAAAACAAAAATCGCAATTTCTTTCAAAACAGGTCCAATCAAAAACTGATTTAGAAAGAAGCCTAAATTCCTCATTTCCTCACTAAGCTGTATAGAATTGCGCAAATATAACCAAGTATTGTATAAGAAAAGTGTGAGAATACATTAAGTAACCCCGACATGGCATAAATGTCAGAATGTCATGCAAAAAATCATTCCTTGCTAAGAAGCAGCTCGCTCTGTGTCTCGAATCAGGATATACAAGTAGAAAAAGACTGATCAAAAAGCTTTTTCCGAATACAAATTCCACCTACAGCAAGAAAATGATAACAAGATTGTGAGCAAGCCAAAACCCTAAAAGATTATAAATCAATACATAACTAAACTGAGGTCACCATTAAAATAAATCATACAAAAAAAAATTAAACAATATTGATTCATGAGTAAACAAGCTAATCACACTAAATTTAAAAAAAAAAATCCAAATTTAAAAAAAAAAAGCATAAACCCATTTCTTCACACACCGAACTAGCATCTTTAAATTTACAAAACCATATGCCAATAAACAAACCACACAATGCAACTTACACCTGATCTTCACTCACCCAAAAACTCAAAACCAATATATATATATATATATATATAACCATTTTGCTAGTTAACTAGAAAATAGATTTCTCAGCAACCAAACAAAAAATATATATATTCTCAAAAACTAGATTAAAAAAGAAATCTATACATCAAAAAGAAGCAAATTAAAAATAAAAAAATTAAGAAAAATAATAAAAAAAACTGGAGAATATTGGAGCCGATCGGAACGGGAGACAGGAAGAGAAAAGAAGAGAGGAGTACCGTTTTATAGATCAGCGATTTGGGAATTGAGAGAAGGAGTGAGTCAAAAAGAAGCGAGTTGTTGTTGTTTGTTGATTGTTTGGGGATTTTTTTGCCCTAGAAATTGAATCAGGAGCGATTATTTTATTTTATTATTTATTATATGATTTTTTAAGAACAAAAAAAAATAAAGTTGCTGCAGTAGTGATGATAAATGGAAGAGTTAGGTTTTTATGCAGCCGATACTATTTTTAGTTTTACCCTTTGTATTTTTGTTTTTTTGGCCCTTTTAACTTTTATTTTTATCTGGTTTAGTCCTTTAATTTGAGGATCTAGTACGTAGACATTGCAATATCATATAAATTTTTTTTTTTTTTGAGGAAACAACATCATATAAATTATTAATACTAATATTTTTGAAATTGCATAATTTTTTATAAATTAAAAATCTATTCATTTTTATTAATAAATTTAAATCAAATAGAATATATATCATTGTTACAATTTAATAAAAAATAGTCGTATATTCACGCGTTGCTCGGATTATTTATCAATAAATTATTTATTTATATTTTAATATATTTTATTAGTGAAAATTTTAAATTATAGGATATATATAAATAATAAAATTTACATAAAGAATTTATATAGATTGAAAAATAGTATAATAAAATTTTTTAGCATAAATAAATAGTATAATAAATTTCTATTAATAGTATAATAAATAGTATAGAAGTTTACTCTAAGATTTAATGATGTTACACATAAAAATTTAGAAGTGAATATCAAAATATAAGATTAGTCATAAATTTAATTTTTGTTACCATAATTTTTTAGTTATAATAAGATTATTTTTTAAAATTATTATGTTATAATTAGTATTAGAGTATATATAGTAGTGTTTTAGTTGAAAAATAATATTAAATAATTATTATATTATTATACTTTAATTTTTTTTAAAAAAAATAAAATTTCTAATATTTCAAAAAAATATTTGAGTGATTTAAGATGGAAAAATATGCAGTTATATAAATATTTTTAGAATTTGAGTAATATTAAAATGTGTATAATTGTGTTTTAGATACAAAATAATACTAAATAAATATGCTAAATATTTTAATTTTTAATAAAAAAATCAGGATTTTTATTAATTTGACATATGAACTTTTAGAATGAATACTCAAAATGAAATAGGCACTTTTCAAATTTTTGACTTAATAACTTTAAGACTCAGGATTTAATATAGATATATATAGATGTAGATACAGATTCTTAGAATTTGAGTAGTATTGAAATATGTATAATAGTGTTTTAGTTACAAAATAATAATAATTAAATATGCTAAATATTTTATTTTTAATAAAAAATCAGTATTTGTAATAATTTGATACATTAACTTTTAGAGTGAATACTCAAAGATGAAATAGACATTTGTCAAAGTTTTGACTTAATAACTTTAAAACTCAGGATTTTGACACATGAACTTTTAAAGTGAATACTCAAAGATGAAATAGACATTTGTCAAATTTTTAGCTTAATGACTTTAAAACTCACGATTTAATATATATATATATATATATAGATTAAATATACTGATAAAAATGAGAAAAAATTTTTTGTCATCCTTGTGCCTTATAATTTTAAAATAAAATTAACTAACTATTTTATCTAATATATATAATGAAAAAAAAAAATTGAATATTGCATATCAAAACCAATATGTATATTGAAACCAATTAAGTAGTAAATCTTGTATGGAATTTTTTTTTTACCAAAGCTTGAATGGATTTTTTTTTCTGAGAAAAAATTTACTACTCAATCAATCAATTAGTACACCAATTAAGGCTCTAACATTTTACCCTTTTTTAACTTAATTTCTCAATTTTATGTTTAATTTTATCAATTCATTCAATTTTCCAATAGATCAATTAAATCAATTTTTAGTATGATTTTAAAAAATAATTATAAAATTTATTTTTTAGTACTTGTTCATTTTAAATTCAATTTGATTACATTAATTTTAATAGAAAAAAAAATAGATCATGTTTCCTTTGGCCCTTTAAAAAAAGAAATTAAGTCTGCCATAAGATTTGAGATTCGCCAACCTAAAGATTCTGACTTCTATCAGACAATTTTAATGTAAGCTAAGGGATCTGAACTAAATAAGTTCCTAAACTAATTGCAATTGAGAAAGCTAAATTTAATACTGAAATGCTTTGATTGAAATTTGAGAATAAAGAAACTGGACTAAGTCTAAATGTTAAGGAACTTTAACAAAAAAAAAAAAACTAAAGGGACTAGAGATTTCATTAAAATAAATAAGAGATTGGTTCATAAATAGAGTTTGATTAAATAAAAACATCAACAAAACATTAAAATAAAGATTGAAATGAAATTAAAAAAAAAATAAAATTGTTCAAGATTCTTGTTGAAGTTATAAGTTTGAAGTTGTTGAGTGATTGGATCCCATTGTTTTGCAAAAAGAGCTCTCTTTATTCTCTCTTTGCTAACTGTCTTTAAGTCCCACTAAAACACGTATTCTACTAAAGACTCCATATTGTTTTCACTTTCTGAGGGACTTTTTGGTTTAACTGTTTAGAATAACTAATAATTGATAGCGATTACGGTTGCGGATAGCTGATAGTTGTTAGCTGATAAATATGAACTATTTGGTAAAATTTTATTAGTTGTTATTGTTTGTATTTCAAATTACTATTAAGAGTATAATTTATCTGTAAATATAATTTCATATATTTCTTATAATATTTTTAGTTATGTAAATTATTTAAT
>CATIWM010053544.1:0-16342 GCA_949671775.1 Mallotus repandus
TTAGTTAATGTAAAATATTTGTATGCGTGTACGGATAAGTATAAACGTGTGTATAATAATTACATGTGACTTAAGGATGATTAATAATGAGTATGAGATAACATGACATGTATCAATACTAAGTGTATAGGGTGTTACAACTTTTGTCCATATTGTCTGCATAGTCGAGTGGGATTGTAGAAAGTAGCAAAATGGAGGCCAGTTATGGGAATACAGTAAGGGTAGGAATGAATGGTCACATGCTATAATCTCTATTAGGGGCACATCCATTGGATCAGAGTATCAGGGAATATATCCAGCAAGCTCTGCATATCTTCCAAAATGAGATGAAGTCTTCAGGTATGATAGTGTTTGGCTTTGTAATGTGCTATGTCTCTGGGAGGCTCCAACAACCTTAGTTTTTTATGAAACCATGCCTAAAAGTAGTAAATGGGTAAGAATGACAATAAAGCAGAAAATGAAGAAAAAGGAAAGAAAACTGACCTCTAGTAGTAACGAACTTCCAAAAAATCATTTAGTTTCAGCAAAGTTGTCTAATCTAACGATGGTTTCAGCCAAGATGAGAGGAAAGGGGTTTAGGCTTGCTTCCACTTGATCAAGAACGTGCAGGAGTTTTGGATCACAATTGCCAGAAGTGAAAACAAGTAAGAATTGAGTATATAGACAACAAGCCATCATTCAAGGCTAATAAACCTCATTATTTTCTACAACCGCTACAACTTCTAGAAGAGAGTTTATCATAACTTCATGGCCAAAGATGTGACGAAGAGAAGATTAAGGGGGGAAGTTGAACATTCTAGCCATTTGATATTGCATATAGTGCAAATCCAGGGTTTTAATCAGAGGAATTATAATATAATAAGTGGAATATGTTTTAGAACCTAGGATAGCTTCAAATTCCTTGGGCAGAGGGCATAGCTCTACAGTATTGAATCTAAAGATGTGCTTCTGAGGATCCTAAAATTGGGCAAGAACATGAAGAAATGAGAAGTTGATCTTCTTTGCATGTAAGGATCAGAAAGTCGATAGGTGAAATGGCTCAAATCTAGCCCAAGGTCTGCCATCCAACCTTTTTAAGATTAAATGTAGTTGTTTCAAGCTTCTTTCAGTCATGTTAAGAGGTCAAAATGTAGTTCAGAGAGAGAAAATGAAAAAGAATGGTGGAAATCAGAAATTAGGGATTTTTAGAGAAGTTAGAGATTTTAAATGGACTGCAAGACCGCTGATGAGGTGATTGCCTCATCGAGGAGGTGACATCTCTTCAAGAAGAGGCGATTGCCTCTTAAATAAAATGTAAAGACGTGACGCCTCATTGAAGTGGCGATCTCCTCTCCACCAGAAAAGGAACAATTTTTTTTATAAAATTGCGTGGTTTCAGTTGTAAATGCGAAATTCAACTATTTAAGAAAGAAGTTCATGCAATAAAAAATATTCAAATATTTCTAAAGTTAAAATTAGTTGAGATAAAAATCAATTTGAAAATATCCAGTCGGAACAAAATGTGAAAATTCCTAAATGTTAGAATTAACATTCATGTTGGTATCAGATGTCAAAGAAAGCCCCTAATCTAAGAAGCATTTGAGTTTATGCCCTCTGAATCTTCACCCTCCTTGGCTTCACCTCTATCTTTGGTGTCATCATCCTCATCCTCATCAATCTAAAGCACCTTAATCTGACGCTCAAGGGCAGTGATCCTCGCCTGGCTTGCCTCATCACGATCATATTCAAGCAAATAAAAGGTAAGTAAATCATACAAGCATGCATACATATAGACATAAGAAGAATACTTACCCTCCATTGTTGGGTAATATCTAACATGTAATCCCTCTAGGCCTCGATTAGCTTGTACATGTATTGACCTTGCTCTAAAGGGATCTGCATTATTAATATAATGATTAGCGCTAACAAATGTATCAATAATGATTCAGAAAATAGGTCAAGGATGATCTTACGTGAGTAGTGCCCTCAAGGATTCATGCTGGCTCAAGACTCTCATTTAAGGTCAAGAATTATCGGGATAACTCCCCTGGAGGAGCCCAACAATAAGCCAGAGGATCAAGAATATGAACGAAGCTACTGGTAGGTATTCATGGTGTAGAACTAGAAGGAGCAGTGAGAGGTCTAATTTGCTGTGCTCCGGTTGATGTACCCTCTCCACCCTGATTAGTACGAGGTCTCTCCCATGCCTGGGGTCTTGCCCAAGGTGTAGGTCTAGTAGCTACAACCTAAAAATGAGAAATCATATCAAAATGTGACAACTTAAGAAATGTGAGCCGAGAATCAAACATATACCCAAGAGGTGGAACTAACAGTTAATGGCACTCGCTATAGGAGGTAAGTTTGAATGAAGTCCGTGTATTGACTCTTCACTTACATGGTATGATCTGTAGCCAGCTCTCCAGTAACAGCCTAATAGAGCTCTTTGCCCTCCAGCTCGTGCGTCCAAAATATGTACCTTAGAGGGGACTTGGGGACACATCTCGCTTGGGGACCCCCACTCCAGTTATAGACCCTCTTACCAAGATACCACATTTGACAATCGGGACCTCAGAGTAGGACTTTCTGTAAAGAGAGTGGCTTAGAGCGAACCATCTCAGGATTCCACCTATTTTTTGGCCCCCCATGGGTCACTCCGTATCTGTAAAAAATGTAAAAAGTAAGTAAACATAATAAATAAAATGTTAAAAAGGACTTTGGGATTTATAGGTATCGCTTCCAGAGTCAAGGAGTTCAGTTGCTCCCGATGGATGTGCATGTGTGCCAAATGCCTCTTCCAAGTACGGCTGGCACCCCACCTCCCTATAGCCAGAAGATGATCTCTTACATGAGATATCCGGGCGATTGGCTCTAACTCTAATCCCAGACCTACAAAGAAAATTTATGAGCAAATGACAATGAAAACTTTCAAAATAAATCAAGAGAGGAGGGAAAGTACCAGAGTGGCATGCTAGAAGCCACAAAACCTCTTCGTTCCATGCACTACCTTATCTATACTATGATATAGGTATGCCAGAGCACAACTACCCCAGTTATAGGAGGGCACCAGATCCAAATCCCGGAGCGGCATCAGGAACATCAGATCAATAAAATTAACAGTGTCAGCAAAAAGAGTGGTGCCAAGTAAGTAAACTAGGAAGGCCCGTACCACCTGATCAACCTCTCGAGGAGTAGTAATCGCCACAACTCTCTTCGCGAGTGTAGAAGCTCTAGATCGAATCAAGCTTAATGGTATAAGTCCCCTTCATATTCAAAATCATGCCATGTAAGCGCTCGACATAAGCAAATGTGTCTGGAGTCATCTGATGCAAGCTTGCATCAAAGGGAATGGAATCTCTAACACATGCGATCCCGATAATGGCAGTGAAAGCAATAGGATCCAACGTAAGCTCTCCAAAAGGGAAATGAAATATGTGCGTGGTGTCAAACTACGTCTCCATCAGCACGTGGAGGGGTTGATAATCCATCTTCCCCTGCTCCTCTAGAAGGGAAAAAATGAAGTTTTCAAAACTAGTGTCTTGAATCCAGTCCTTCTGATCGTCCATGAGCTCGTTGTAGAAGATTCGAGCCCAATAAAAGTTTTTGACACCCTTGAATATCTACACATCATGCTAAAAAAAAAGAAATTGAGGAAGTTAAATCAATATAATATTATTTAGATATTTCTGAGGTTGAGATTAAAAAGAAAAAGAAGAAGTTCCTGATCAAGAGACGACGCCCCTTAGTAAAGAGAAGACACTTCTATCTCAACCTATTGCTATTGAAGGGACAATCGTCTCTTCATAAAGGGATGATAGTGTCTTCATGAAGAGACGGTGTCTCATCGAGGAGGCGATCGCCTCATTGAAGAGGTGACGTCTTTGCAACTTGAAGAACATCATTCTGTTCTTAATTTTTTTCATAAAATTTTCATTCAACCAGTCCTATTTCTAGCCCTAATTGATAAATGAACATCTATTTATCATAACCCAATGCAATTTTTTAGGAGAAATGGAAAGATTCGAGTACTAACCTCTCCGGATGCCAAAGAAGAAATGTGGCTTTTCAAATCTGCAAGTAGAGGAATTGTGTCTCCTCTTGTGAATCCGAGGTTATGTGGGGGCCGAATGGTAGATGATACAAGATCCCACCTAGGCAAATTCGGCGTTCTACCAACGTCCATTTTTGAAAATGAGAAAACGTTCGAAAGAGAAAAGAGAAAGAAATAAGAGAAGAAAAGAGAAAAGGAAGGAAAGAAAAAAAGGAGGAACGAAAAGTTTCTTTTATATATTAAAAGAGGAAAGAAAAGTTTCTTTTATATATTAAAAAAATCAAAAAATAAAAAAAATCACGAAAATGAAGAATTGCTATTTCACCTCTCGGGTGTACCCCGAAATTGATGTTGAAAGGTGGAAGATTTTTTGATCGAAGCATCGGCTATAGAGTGTCTGGTTTGGGTTGTATCCTCAAAGTGCATGTTGCACAGAGCATCTGATTGGGTTGTATCCCCGAAGTGTGCATCACAAGGAGTGTCTAGTCGGATTGTATCCCCAAAGTGCATCTTCTTCTTTACGGAGTGTCTAGTCGGGTTGTATCCCCGAAGTGCATTTTTCAATACGAGGAGCATTTGGTCAGGTTGTATCCCCGAAGTGCATTATTCGTTACAAGGAATGCCACATCGGGTTGTATCCCCGAAGTGCATTCTTCGAACCAAGAGATAATTGGTCGGGTTGTATTCCTGAAGTTTATAATTCAAGAAGTGTCTGGAAGGGCTGTATCCCTGAAGCACACCTTTTTATCTTGTGTGATTCTTACGTCAGAAAGGCTCAAGATGCACGACAACTATAATGAGTGGCTAATCAGGCCAGAAAAATCCAAGGATCACAGTCACGTTTCCTTTTTCTCTACTGAGTGATCTTGCATCAAAAAGGCTCGAGGTTCACGATAAAATATTAATGAGTGGTTGATTGGGCTAGGAAAATCTGAGGATCATGGTCACATTTTCTTTTTCTCTACTGAGTGATCTTGCGTCAGAAAGGCTCAAGGTTCATGACAAAATATTAATGAGTGGCTGATTGGGCCAGAAAAACTTGAGGATCATGGTCACATTTCCTTCTTCATTACTGAGTAATTCCTTACATTAAAAAGGCTCGAGATTTATGACAAACTATAATGAGTGGCTGATTGGGCTAGGAAAATCCGAGGATCACGGTTATGTTTCAAGATTATTTCAGTAAGTTCAAACTTTGACCTCTTGGGTTTGAATTCCTGAGACTGACAACACGAGTGAAGCTCGAAAGTCAGGTATGTCATTTTTGTTCATGTTGTTTTTTCAAAAAATTGATTTCAAAAATCTAGTTTTCAAAAAACTAAGGGAGCAAACTGTGGACACTCTCGGTTTGGTCAGCCCGTAATGAAAATCCAATGATGAGATAATACGGATATTTAATGCAAGACACCTAAAACTTTCTTTAGAAATGGACTCGAGAGCCAAAACCCTAGAATCAAGCCCAAAACCCTAGAATTGGGCCCAAATTATCAAACCCAAGCTTCAAGCCTGAGCCCACACCTTTTGGCCCTAAGGTCCAAGTCTGGCCTGGGTGAAGAGGCGATCGCCTCTTCACAGAGGCATCACTTCTTCGCCCTTAGCATTGGTAAGACAATGCCTCATTAAAGAGGCGACGCCTTTTTAGTGGCCAACCTACTTTGCATTAAATGTTATTTATGGTTGCATTAAGTAGGAAATGACCCACATTATCGCTAATCTGGAGATTTGGGTGTAGAAATGGGACTTTTCGGGCAGAATTGAGTAGAAAAAAGAAGGAAATGATGAAAAATCATGGTCTTTTGTCTTAGCTTGATTTTATTGAAAAAGGAAAAAACAAAGGATTAGGGGGTTAAAAAGGGAGTTTTTAGCTGGTTGTTGAAAGATGTTGCCCATATTTGAAAAAGAAGAGCTAAGAAAAAGAAAAAAAATATTATGGAGAAGAAAGAAAATAAAAGGGAAAAGAAAAAGAAGAGATAAAAGTTTTAAGCTTGAGGATCCATTTTCTTTGGAAACAAGAAGGCTTTTTTGCATTCAAAGCATTCCAAAACCATAACTTAAGCTCTGAGTGTTCAATTAGGAGCTCCAAACATGCTTCAATTTAGAAAAAAAACTGTCAATTTAGAAAAAAAACTGCAAATTTAGTTTTTGGATATTAGTAATTTAGAAAAAAAAATAGCAAATTTAATTTTTAACAAGCTTCATACAAGTAGTTATGGATTGGACTGAAAGTATTGGGCACCCAAATCCATGAATAGATGTAGGCCCAACCTCAGTTTAAGCAATGCATGGTGTGCAAATCGAATTCGGATCTGACCCGATCCATTAAGAGAAACATAGGGAGGGAAGAGGAAGCAAAAATGGTATTCTTTGTGTTGTGTGTTTTGTTTCCAATAGTTAAAAGAGAAAAGGTCAATGGATAAGGGTTTTCTGAAAGACGAAAAGCAGTCATGGCGAGTGCTAGAATTCTACAGCGGCATTGGTGGCATGGTAACAACTCTCTTTCTGTATCGAAGTCTCCTGTTTACTGGCTTCCTCGCTTTGCATTGAGCATAAGCATGAATTAATTTAATTTTTGGTTAATTTAGAGATATTCGCTGATGAAATCCGGTGTAAGCGCAAAAATCATGGAAGCTTTCGACATAAATGACATAGCTAATGATGTCTATGAGCACAATTTTGGTCACCGTCCTTATCAGGTTAGCTTTTACATGCCATTAGCTGCTCTAGATTACCTATATTTTTAAGCATTTGCTTGGTGTCTGTTGTTCAGTGCTGTTTTTAGCTGAAAATCATGTGGTTTGTTGTTTCAGAGCAGAAGTAGAATTGTAAATTTCGTGTGTTTAATTGTTAATTTTGACGTGTTTGGAGTACTACTCATAGGGTAATATTCAGAGTCTGACTGCTGCTGATCTCGACAGTTATGGGGCTCATGCATGGCTTCTTTCACCTCCTTGTCAACCTTACACTCGACAAGGTTCAAATGAATTGCTTGGTCTTCTCTTTTCTCTGGAGATTTACTTTTAGGTTTGCTGACATGTGTTTTGCTAAAAAAATGTTGTGATTAGGTCTTCAAAAGCAATCTGGCGATGCTCGGGCGTTTTCTTTTCTTAAGATTCTTGAACTTATACCACATACTAAGCAACCACCTTGTATGTTGTTCGTGGAAAATGTTGTTGGATTTGAGGTGTGTCTTAAATTAATTAGTTGAACAGACTATCTGAAGTGCTAGACTCTTTCTTTCTTAAATCATATTACATATGTTTTTGCCTTTGTATCGCAGACGTCTGATACGCACACAAAAATGGTCGAGATTTTAGCTAACTCTGATTTTGTCACACAAGAATTTATTTTGACCCCATTACAATTTGGTGTGCCATACTCCAGGCCGCGTTATTTTTGCTTGGTAACACCTCCTTGCTTCTCCCTCCTATTTTACTTGAATTTCAATGATTGTTGCCACCACATCATTATTCTGTCTTTCCACCTTTTAAAATTGTAAATTACATTCTTGAAGTTTAAGTAAATGCCAAATGTTAATCTATTGCTGCTATTCTTATTTGTTCACTTGCAGGCCAAAAGAAAGCCTCTATCCTTTCAGCACGAAGTCTTCAATAATCAGCTTCTTTGGTCCTTAGGACCATTACTAGGTCTTGATGGTGGAACAGCCCTATATGGATGTGATCAACCACAAGAGATTGGGGAGAACTTGCTCCAGTCATGTGAGCCAATTGAGAGTTTTCTTGAATTCAAGCATTCTAGCAGCCAAGTAGTTATAGAAACTGGTTCTGGATATTTGGAGGACACTGGAGAAGGAAATGCTAGAACAATGGATCAGTATTATGTCCCATCAGACTTGATAGAGAGATGGGGAAGTTCTATGGGTATCTTTGTTATTTGTGCTTTCTTTGAACAGTGTTGGCACTTCGCCTTTCAATTCACTCTTTTTTTTTTCTCTAAAACACTCCTAAAATGCTTCAGATGTCGTTTGTCCGGGTTCAAAGCGATGTTGTTGTTTCACAAAGAGCTATTATAGATATGTCAAAGGCACTGGATCCCTGTTAGCAACTGTCCAGGTATGATCTCAAAATTTGAAAACATTTCCCATCCAAGCTATGAGATGTTACATTATTTGAAAATTTCATGTTACAAAATTTAAAAATTTCATTATTTGAAAATCTGTGCAATTCCATGCTCTTTTCTTGACATGACATTTACAATATGGACATATAGCCAAAGGAGAAAGGGAAAACATCTTCATTGCGGGAGCAATGCCTAAGATATTTTACCCCTAGAGAGGTATGTTGATTTAACTTATATCTTTACCATTTAAGACTCAACAAATTTAATCCAAGCATATTTGTTTGATGACTAGGTTGCTAATCTGCATTCTTTCCCCGAGGATTTTCATTTTCCACAGCATATAAGCCTCAGACAATGGTATGTTATGCCTTTCTTTCATGGTGGAAAACAATCAGAAACAAATGGTTGGTGATTTGGCCGTTGCTATCATCAGTATTTGCATATGGTTTGTTTACTGTTCACCATAGAGACATCTTCTTTATCTGAGAATGCTGTTTGCTTCTCGCAGTTATGCATTGCTGGGAAATAGTTTAAGCATAGCAGTGGTTGCTCCATTACTCAGCTACCTATTTGCCCAGCTGTGACGTTTGAATTTAAAAGCAACAATTTGCAGATGTTTACAATCATCTGTACTCTCTCAAGTTGTTCCGTTATGATTTCCTGAAGGTGTCTTCCAGTTGTTTACCGCTAATGTTTGGTCAGCAGGGGGATCACAGGAACAAAAGAAAACATGCAAATGCTGCAATTTTTCTTACCCTTAACAACCTCATTAGGCCTTATGTAGAGGCGAAGCTTTATCCGGAGGAGAGGATCAGGAAGTTCGTCGACAGGCTGCTAATTGTTGTACCAATTGTATAGGCATCATTTCTTTGATCAGGGAGCGGGGTGTTTTATGTACGAGAGGATTTTGCGTTCAATAAATTTTGATAAAATTTATTGCAGCAGTTTAACCGATGATGGAATGTCCTTGCTTCATAGTTTATTAAATCCCACTATTGCAAATGATATATATATATATACATTGAAATATTATTATGATTATTACTATTTTAAACTGGGAAGTAGAAGGTAAGGATTGAACTGTTCATTGACTGATGGCTTAAAGGGAGCTATACGCTCAACCTCAAACAACATCAAAGAACACTGAGCATGAATCAGCTCTAATAATATTACAATTACTAAAATTTTAATGACAGTCAATAATGAAAAAAGCACAAGAAATTCGAAAGCAGCGCTACTTAGGCCTAAAATCCAAACCAGGCAGGACTAAGGAGCCCACCCCCATGACATTGTCGCACTGTCTCTACCGTAAGGGGTTTTTGTTCTTCCAAGTAAAAATGAGATCTTCACGCATTTCTTCACCCATCCCTCAATTCCTTGTTCGTTCTTGTTTATATCCAAAATCTTTCTGTGCACCGTCTCAAAAACTCAATGAACTCGTATCAGAATCCTCTTTGTCCCAAAATCACAATCCAGATTTTTTCAATTATGCCCAGAAAGACAACCAAGAATCCAACTTTCCCGGAAACCCGAATTTCCCAGAGTCCAAACAGGTCAAATTCATCAAACCCACGTCGAAAGATAGCGTTTTGGCAGAAACCGATGTGATCAATACTCTTTTAAGTTACAGAAAAGACCCAAATTCAGCTTTGGCTTATTTCATAAGGTTGGAGAGAGCTTGTGGTTTTGATAAGAGAGCTTGTGGTTTTGATAAGAGTCTTAATTCTCAATGTGTTTTACTCCACATTTTGACAAGGTCATCAGAGACGGTTAGACAAGCTCGGAATCTGCTTAATCGATTCATTTCTGGTGATTCTGTGCCATTGCCGAATGCTTTTGTTGATCACTTGACCGAGAGCGCAAAAAGGTTCGATTTTGAATCTGATTTTCGGGTCTATAACTACCTGTTAAATAGTTATGTGAAAGCTAAGAAGTTAAATGATGGAATTGATTGTTTTAACAGAATGATAGAGAGTGATATTGTTCCTTGGATTCGATTTCTTAATGTTCTTTTGACTGCATTAATTAGGAATAACATGATTTGTGAAGTGCGTAAGGTGTATGATAAGATGGTTTTGAAAGGGGTCCATGGTGATTGCTTTACAGTTCATATTATGATGCGTGCTAGTTTGAAAGAAGAGAAATATGAGGAAGCAGAGAAAACTTTTTTAAAGGCAAAGAATAGAGGGGTAGAACTTTATGCTGAAGCTCATAGCATTCTTGTTCAGGCCTTCTGTAAGAAGCCTGATGTTACTTTAGCTTGTGGGTTGTTGAGGGAGATGAGGGATAAGGGGTGGGTTCCATCTCAGGGTACATTTACCAACATTATAGTGTCTTGTGTAAAGCAAGGAAATATGGCAGACGCGTTGAGGCTTAAGGATGACATGGTAAGCTGTGGAAAGCAAATGAATGTGGTGGTGGCAACTAGTTTGGTGAAGGGTTATTGCAAGCAAGGTGATTTGGTTAGTGCTCTTGAACTTTTTGACAAAATGAATGAGGATGGTCCTAGTCCAAACAAGGTTACATATGCAGTTATGATTGAATGGTGTTGTAAGCATGGGAATGTGGCCAAAGCTTGTGAGCTTTACAAACAATTGATAAAAAAGAACATTGGCCCTTCTGTCTTTATTGTGAACTCCTTGATACAGGGTTTCCTGAAAATTCAGTTAGTTGAGGAGGCATCCAAATTGTTTGATGAGGCAGTTGCATGTGACATTGCCGACACTTTCACTTATAAATCTATCTTATCTTTTTTATGTAAGCAGGGCAAGATGAGGGAAGCAAGCAATTTATGGGAAAAGATGTTAGACAAAGGTGTCACACCTACTATAGTCACTTACAACTGCATGCTACTTGGTTACTGCAGACAAGGCAACTTGGATATGGCAGCTAGCACATTTTCAGAGATGCTAGATAGGGGTTTAAAACCTAATGCAGTCACATATTCTGTTTTGATGGATGGGTATTTCAGGAAAGGTGACACTGAATATGGCCTCAAGGTGTTTGACAGAATGGTGGATGAAAATATTGCCCCAATGGATTTCACTTACAATATTGTAATTAATGGTCTGTGCAAATCTGGTCGCACTTCTGAGGCACAGTATAGGCTGAAGAAGTTTGTTGAGAAGGGTTTCATTCCCAGCTGCATAACATACAGCAGCATAATTGATGGATTGGTAAAGGAAGGGTTGTTCAGTTCTGCTTTAACTGTCTACAAAGAGATGTGTGAAAGTGGAGTTTCTCCGAATGCTGTCACTTATACTATCTTGATTAATGGGTGCTGCAAAAGCAATAATATTGATCTTGCTTTGAAGATGTGGAATGAGATGAAAAACAAGGGTCTTGAACTAGATGTTACTGCATATTGTGCTCTGATTGATGGATTTTGCAAAAAGCAAGACATGGAAATGGCAAGTCAGCTTTTTTCTGAACTCCTTGACTTTGGGTTATCTCCAAATTCAGTAGTTTATAACAGCATGATAAGCGGCTATAGAAATCTGAACAACATGGAAACAGCACTCAACTTGCATAACAGAATGTTGAGTGAGGGGATACCTGGTGATTTGCAAAGTTACACTACACTGATAGATGGTTTGCTAAAAGAAGGCAGATTAGCCCTTGCACTGGATCTTTATTCAGAGATGCTTGCTAAGAGTATCATGCCAGATATTGTAACCTATACTGTTTTGATAAATGGCCTTTGTAATAAAGGACAGTTGCAAACTGCACAGAAAATTTTGGGAGAGATGGACAGGAATGGTATGATACCTAGTGTTCTTATCTATAACACGCTGATTGCTGGGCACTTTAAAGCTGGCAATCTGCCGGAGGCCTTTAGACTGCATAACAAGATGCTGGACAGAGGCCTTGTTCCTGATGATAGTACTTATGATATTCTTGTAAATGGTAAAGTCAAAGATAGAAATTCCCATTCCGGAGTTTTCTTTGTCTGAATGGAAAGTCGAGCTTCCTTTAGCAGCCATGGTGAGTGCTAGAATTCTACAGCGGCATTGGTGGCATGGTAACAACTCTTTTTCTGTATCGAAGTCTCCTTTTTGCTGGCTTCTTCGCTTTGCATAGAGCATAAGCATGAATTAATTTAATTTTTTTGTTAATTTTAGAGATATTCTCTGATGAAATCTGGTGTAAGCTCAAAAATCATGGAAGCTTTCGACATAAATAACATAGCTAATGATGTCTATAAGCACAATTTTGGTCACCGTCCTTATCAGGTTAGCTTTTACATGCCATTAGCTGCTCTAGATTACCTGTGTTTTTAAGCATTTGCTTGGTGTGTGTTGTTCAGTACTGTTTTTAGCTGAAAATCATGTGGTTTGTTGTTTCAGAGCAGAAGTAGAATTGTTAATTTCGCATGTTTAATTGTTAATTTTGATGTGTTTGGAGTACTGCTCATAGGGTAATATTCAGAGTCTGACTGCTGTTGATCTCGACAGTTATGCTGCACATGCATGGCTTCTTTCACCTCCTTGTCAACCTTACACTCGACAAGGTTCAAATGAATTGCTTGGTCTTCTCTTTTCTTTGGAGATTTACTTTTAGGTTTGCTGACGTGTTTTGAAAAAAATGTTGTGATTAGGTCTTCAAAAGCAATCTGTCGATGCTTGGGTGTTTTCTTTTCTTAAGATTCTTGAACTTATACCACATACTAAGCAACCACCTTGTGTGTTGTTCGTGGAAAATGTTGTTGGATTCGAGGTGTGTCTTAAATTAATTAGTTGAACAGACAATCTCAAGTGCTAGACTCTTTCTTTCTTAAATCATATTACATATGTTTTTGCCTTTGTATCGCAGACTTCTGATACACACAATAATGGTAGAGATTTTAGCTAACTCATATTTTGTCACACAAGAATTTATTTTGAGCCCTTTACAATTTGGTGTGCCATACTCCAGGCTGCGTTGGTTTTGCTTGGTAACACCTCCTTGCTTCTCCCTCCTATTTTACTTGAGTTTCAATGATTGTTGCCAACATATCATTATTCTGTCTTTCCACCTTTTAAAATTATAAATTACTTTCTTGAAGTTTAAGTAAATGCCAAATGTTAATCTATTGCTGCTATTCTTATTTGTTCACTTACAGGCCAAAAGAAAGCCTCTATCCTTTCAGCACAAAGTCTTCAATAATCAGCTTCTTTGGTCCTTAGGACCATTACTAGGTCTTGATGGTGGAACAGCCCCATATGAATGTGATAAACCCCCAGAGAATGGGGAGAGATTGCTCCAGTCATGTGAGCCAATTGAGAGTTTTTTTGAATTCAAGCATTCTAGTAACCAAGTAGATATAGAAACTGGTTCTGGAGATTTGAAGGACACTGGAGAAGGAAATCCTAGAATAATGGATCAGTACTATGTCCCATCGGACTCAATAGAGAGATGGGGAAGTGCTATGGGTATCTTTGTTATTTATGCTTTCTTTGAACAGTGTTAGCACTTCGCCTTTCAATTCACTCATTTTTTTTTTCTCCAAAACACTGCTAAAATGCTTCAGATATTGTTTATCCAGATTCAAAGCGATGTCGTTTCACAAAGAGCTATTATAGATATGTCAAAGACACTGGATCCCTGTTAGCAACTGTCCAGGTATGATCTCAAAATTTGAAAACATTTCCCATCCAAGCTATAAGATGTTACATTATTTGAAAATCTCATGTTACAAAATTTGAAAATTTAATTATTTGAAAATTTGTGCAATTCCATGCTCTTTTCTGACATTTACAATATGGACATGTAGCCAAAGGAGAAAGGGAAAACATCTTCATTGCAGGAGCAATGCCTAAGTTATTTTACCCCTAGAGAGGTATGTTGATTTAACTTATATCTTTACTATTTGAGACTTGACAAATTTAATCCAAGCATATTTGTTTAATGATTAGGTTGCTAATCTGCATTCCTTCCCTGAGGATTTTCATTTTCCACAGCATATAAGCCTCAGACAATGGTATGTTATGCCTTTCTTTCATAATGGAAAACATTCAGAAACAAATGGTTGGTGATTTGGCTGTTGCCATCATCAGTATTTGCATATGGTTTGCTTACTGTTCACTATAGAAACATCTTGTTTATCTGAGAATGCTGTTTGCTTCTCGCAGGTATGCATTGCTGGGAAACAGTTTAAGCATAGTAGTGATTGCTCCATTACTCGGCTACCTATTTGCCCAACTGTGATGTTTGAATTTAAAAGCAGCAATTCACAGATGTTTACAATCATATCTACTCTCTCAAGCTGTTCCATTATGATTTTCCTGAATGTGTCTTCGGGTTGTTTCCTGCTAATGTTTGGTCTGCGGGGGGGATCACAGGAACCAAGAGAAAACATGTAAATGCTGCAATTTTCTTACCCTTAACGACCTCATTAAGCCTAATGCAGAGGCGAAGCTTTATCTGGAGAGGATCAGGAAGTTCTTCGACAGGCTTCTAATTGTTGTACCAATTGTATAGGCACCATTTCTTCGATAAGGGAGCGGGTGTTTTATGTATGAGAGGATTTTGCATTCAATAAATTTTGATAAAATTTATAGCAGCAGATTACCAATGATGGGAGTGTACTTGTTTCGCTGTTTATTAAATTCCACTATTGCAAATGCTGATATTATTATGATTATTACTATGAGCAGTGATAAACGGATAGAATTTATCTGAATAGAAGGGTTATTTACGTTCAAAATATGTAAAAAACTAGATTTCCACTATTAATGAGTAATGTGACCTTACTGTTTTACCCTTATTGTGGAGATGGTGAAGAACATAAATGATGTCTTGGAGATGATAAACATCCATTAATGAAATTGTCTCGTAAATGTAATAATCTCCTCCTATAATAAAAGAAATTAAAACTAATTGTAAAGTTGGATCTTAACCTCTTTGTTATTTTTCGAATTTTTCTTTTTTGCCGGGAAATGGCCCCACTCCATGTCCGTGGTGACAAAGAAAGGTCCGGCAGCTTTAATTCTTCTTCCATTATCAACGTTGACGACGATGGCTCTTGCTCCAATGCCCTTTGACCTTACTCTTTTAGTTGCATGATGAGTGACATTGCCATCCAGCTTTTCCCGCTTGACGGTTGCTCTTCTGACTCTGTTGCAATAGTGGTTGGATTTCCGCTGAAGGAAGATTGATGCTTCTACAAGAATTTTTGAGTTTCTAGATTTTCAATTTAATTCAGCTTTAAAGCTTGATTATGCATATGGAAGGAACCAATCTCATTTTGATATGCACTTATGAGAAGTAACCAACAACTTCTTTTTTAACCAAAAAAATTTTTATATTTGAGTCCTATTCCGTCAGCTCCAATGTCAAATATGCTCACGCTATATACATCCTGCGCTGTCACGTTATGTGTAACTACAACACAATACCTTCAGATGATCAAATTGAAAAGTTTTCAAATAAAAACTATACATTCCTTGGACCCTCATTCTAATCCACATAACATGTTCGATAAAATGCATTTTAGACTATCAAACACTGACTGGCACCTCCTTTGTTTTTTTTTTTTTTCACTATTAGTGGATGGTTCAGGAATAAATTGGCTAGAGTTTTTTAAATGGGAAAATGGAGGTGGACTTTTCCACAAATCAGCTCATGTAGCACTACAAGAATCTGCAGGGACGAAAAATTCCGTCGCAAAATAGCAACGGATTAATCACCTTAGTGACGAAATGTTTTTAAAAAAGTAAATTCATTTAATTTAGCGACGGAAATTCAAATCCATCCCTAAATTAGCGATGGAATTGCATTGCTGTAGCTAAATTAGTGACGGAATTGTTAGCGATGGAAACAAAGTCTGTCGCTAATTTAGCGACAGAAATGGCATCCGTTGCAAATTTAGCGACGGATTTCATTTCCATCACTAATTTAGAGACATATTTCATTTTCGTCGCTAATTCA
Source organism: Mallotus repandus (assembly GCA_949671775.1). Lineage (NCBI taxonomy): Eukaryota > Viridiplantae > Streptophyta > Magnoliopsida > Malpighiales > Euphorbiaceae > Mallotus > Mallotus repandus. The sequence goes on from CATIWM010053544.1 coordinate 16,013, forward strand.
GCGACGGAATCCTTTTTAGTCGCTAAATTAGCGACTAATTTGTTAATCCGTAGCTAAATGTTAAATTTCAAAATTTTTTTATTTAATTCAAAATTTAATCATGTTTAAAAATATTAATTAATGTTTATTTTATTTCTAAAATATATGTATTATTTTTTAAAAATGTTATTTTTAAATTGTGAAAATTTCATATTTATTTTAAAGTTTAAATATTTATTATTTCATATTGACATAAATATTAATTAGCATAAAATTTCATATTAATTTATCTTAATTATTTTGATGTGAATTAGTGTTATTATTGATTCAAAACTACGTAGTTTTGATACT
>CATIWM010053549.1:0-19604 GCA_949671775.1 Mallotus repandus
TATTTATGCTATTTTTTTAATTCTATTTATTGTTATTCTATTTTATGTAATTTATTTCATTGTAATATTGTTTTATTTTTATTTTCGTTCCAGATTTTGTAGTGGTCGGCCACATAAATGCATTTGTATGAATTTGATTAAAAGTCATTGAGAAAATAACTGTAATTGCAAAAGAAAAGAAAAAAAAAAGTTACACTTTGTAACAATCTCAGTTTAAGATGAGATTTTTTTTTTAGAAAAAATCATTCAAGCACTTTTCATTTGCTTCGCATGTCTAAGAAATGCTAAACACAGTGAGCAATGTAACTTCTCCATCATTGAAAAAAAAAATGACACTTAAAATTGATTTTTGAATAAATTGTATTTGATCTTAAAAATTTATATCATCTTTTATTGGTGGATCAATCACTTCTTTTATTGAATACGGAAAAAGATGTGAAAAAAAAATTCCACTACCAATTCATATATAGTAAATTGTTTTATGCAATAAAATTCTATGACTTAATAGTTTTTTTTTAAATTAAATCAGGCGGTTAATTTTTAAAAAATAAAACCTTTATTACGTGCTATTTTTTTTGGCTCAATGTATACATATATTTTTTCAATGATTTTTTTGAATTAATTTTGCAAACTATGCTAAATGTGTCATTGATAATATTTATTAATTAATGATTTCTTTTATTTCTACGTTTATTAATTATAAAAAAAATGTCTTTTTGAAAAGAATAAAGACACTGCTTTCAACAATTTTATTTTTCAAATCTTAAAATAAAAGAACTTAAGTTATTTTAAAAAAATGATGTGCTTATTTTTTTTATTTTTTTCCTTTTCTTAACAAATATACCTATATTTTTTCTATGCAGATTGAGTTTTTTAGCCGTGCACCATTACTCCATAACTTTGGACGAAGCATTTTTTTTTTTGGCCATCTTTCACTTTCAGGTGCGCTTTTTTTCCTTTAATTGCCATTCATTTACATGTTTCATGAGTATTAGTGCATTGATATATGTATTTTATCTTCGGTTATGTCTGCTTTGTCTTATCTACAACTATCTGTCTATGGACACGCCCGATGAATCATTCACCGAAGAAGAACGACTTTTGAGCGTTGATGTTTGTTATTTCAATGCTTTACAAGGTAAATTTAACGTTCGATTAGATGTTTATTTAAGGGTAAAAAACTTTAGAGAAAAAATAACAATTTATTGATTCTCTTAATTGTTCCCACCGGTTATATTTTTTCCAGATACAAATATGCCTTATGACACTATTGAACACTCTAATAGCATTTGCGATGCGTTTACAAAAACTGAAACATCGCCGTTCGACGTCAATGTCACATGTATGCTAATGATTTTTTTTAAAAGAGTAATTTTTTTACAAAGACGTTTACTTTAGCATTTTTTTAAATTTAATGTCGTTGTATCAAATTGCTATAGACAAACCTCAATAACTAAAGCATTATCAAAAAGGAGTCATTCAACTGCTTTTTCTGCGTCTGGTCAAACAACGGACATACATATGTCTTCTCAAAATTGCTATACTTTTCATCAAAATAAAAGTAACAATTTTTTAATAGAAATGTAATTTTCCTCATTCATCAAATTAAAAATTTTTGTGTAGCCAAACGTATTTTTTTCCATATTTAAAACCTTTTTAGAGCACTACTCACAAAGGTCGGACATTGGCTATCCTAATAAATATTGCGTGTTTTGGGGGCTTTGCATTGGGACACATAATCCATTAGAGATTTTGGAAATCATGAAAAAAAATACACTATGTTGTAAAAAAGGTAGAATTAAACTATTGTTGCTTGCACAGACTCCCCCCTTTCTAGATATGCTCCTAATGCCCAATAGAAATGCATTTTCCTCAAAATTCAAAGATAATATTATATTATATAATTCAATATTTGCCTTTACATTGACAAATGAAAAAATTGATTATGAAATTAATAAAAAACTAGAACCATATGCTTTTAGAATATGTACACAAAATCATCATCTGATTGGTTCATTACTTCTAGAAGATTATACAAGGCCAAATTTTGCACAACTCTACATATATGATATTGAAAATAAAACAAATAACTGAATTTCTGCATTTTTGCATGATGAGTCATTTAAAAACGTAAATACCGTGATTGTTGAAGCTTCAATAAAAATGTTGGACGAGATAAATGTCCTTGAAAAATCATTTCGAATAGCTAGAGACATATTTAAAGAAAATGGTGTATTGCCTATTAAATTGAAGTTGCTTGGTAAAAGAGCTCACGATAGTTCTAAATATTCAATTCCTTCATCTTCAGAGATCATTGGCTTCATTATTGGGGACTATGGTTTATATGATAAAAAATGAGATATTATTGGTGAATATAAAACTAATTGGTCAAAACATATTAGTGTTTTGCATCCATATCTTATGTTGGTGCAATATCCTATTTTATTTCCTTATGAAGAAGATGAGTACATGACACATACTAAATATATAAACGCGAATCGTCTGTCCCGCATTTCAAAAAAATATGTTACCATGAGAGAATATTATGCGTATAGAGTACAATAAAGATTAGATGAGGGAACAACTTTGCTATGTGGTGGTTATTTATTCCAGCAGTTTATTATTGATGCATTTTCATATGTTAAAGAAGAAAATTTGGATTTTATCAGACATAATCAAAAGGAACTTGGGTTTGAGGTATGCATCGGCATAAAAATGCAATTCACCAGGGCATTAAAAATTCTAACGGCATTGGAAAATCTGTAATTATATTGCTCTCGACTTTTACAAGCGGCCCACGATATATGATTGAACATTATCATGACGCAATAGGCATATGTAAATTTTATGGTCATCCTGATTTATTTATAACATTTACATGTAACCCACTGTGGCCTAAAATATAACGAATGTTAGAATACATTAGTGGACAAAGACCAGATGATAAACCTGACATTATCAGTCATTTTTTCAAAGTCAAACTAATGCACTTAATAGATTATATGGAAAAAAAACATTTTGGAGAAACATTTGCATTGATTTATACAATTAAATTTCAAAAAAGAGGCTTGCCACATGTTCATTGTTTAGTTTGGCTAAATAATGATGCTAAGCGAAGAACGCCTAAAGGCATTGCTTTAATAATATCTACAAAATTTCCATGCATTGAAACCGAACCTGAAGCATATAACTTATTTTCTAAATTTATGATCCACGACCCATGCGGCGAATTTAATTCTCGGTTTGCATGTATGAAAAATAATAAGTGTTCAAAATTTTATCCAAAAAAATATCAGAATGAAACATCAATCGATGCTAATGTTTTGCACTTTATAGACGACATAATAATGGTTTATACATTATTAAAAATGGTGAAAAAATTGACAATCGATTTGTTATTCCTCATAATATTAAATTACTTTTAAAATATGATGCCCATATATGCGTTGAATACTGCCACCAAACAACAATGGTTAAATATATATTTAAATACATTAGTAAATGCGCTAATCAAATACGCGCAGTTATTCATAATTACGATGATGTAATTTGTGATTCAAAGAATAGTCCTAAACATGTTGTTGATGAAATTACAACCTATTTAGATTGTCGTTGTATTTCTCCATGCGAGGCCTCTTGGCTCTTATTTGAATTTCCTATACACCACTGAGAACTAGCTATTGAAAAATTAATTATACATCTTGAAAGTATGAAAGCATATCCTTTTCCACCCATATGATAACTTATCATACATTGCAAAAAATTCCAATTGTGCCCGGACTATGTTTACAAAATGGATGAGAGAAAATTCTATATATGAAGATGCTAAATGTCTAACATATTCAGAATTTCCAACAAAATGGGTTTGGCACAGTCGAGAGAAAGAATGGACATGAAGCAAAAAAGGTTATTGTATTGGCAAAATAGCTTACGTTCATCCGAGCTCTGGCGAATTATATTACTTAAAAATGCTACTTAATATTGTGAAAGGACCCAGAAAATACAAAGATATCAAGACTATTTCGAGAATTTTGCATCCAACGTTTCAATCTACATGTGATGCTCATAGTTTATTAGGAAATGACACTGAATGAATCTGTGCTTTAGAAGAATCCATTTTCCACACGACCACTTTTCAATTTCTTAATCTATTTACTATTTCGATAATTTTTTGCAAAGTCAATGACCCATGAAACTTTTTAACACATTTTGGAAGCATATTGTCGATGATATCAAATATGAATTAAGAATCAAATTTAATGTTTCTATCAAATTGCAATCAGAACAGTATTTGAAAAATAGAGTTTTGTTAGAATTTAAAAAAAAATTAACCGAAATAACTCATCGCTTTCCAATTTTGATTTACCTCAGTAAAATTATCAAGTTAATTATGATATAAACAACATATTGCTTCTCGAAGAACTTAATTATAATGGAGATGAGACTCAAGAAAAACATACGAGTCTTCTATGTTCTTTAAATGATAAGCAATATAAGATCTACGACAACGTTACCGATGTTGTAATCCGTGGATCCGGAGGTCAAATTTTTACTTACGATTATGGTGGTACAGGAAAAACGTATTCATATAAAATAATTATATCATTTTTAAGAGCTAATGATATGATTATTTTAGTTGTTGTTTCATCTGGCATTGCATCTTTATTATTATCCGGTGGTCGAACAGCTCACTCTAGATTTAAAATACCGTTAAATATTGATGAGCATTCAACATGTCAAATTAAAAAAGGAACCCAATTAGCTAGATTAATTGAAGAAACTAAATTGAGTATTTAGGATAAAGCACTTATGGCCCATATGTACTATTTTTGAAGCAGTCAATAAATCTCTAAGAGATATATTATTTGTCTTTGAAAATGATAGAGAGACTAAACCTTTTTATGGTAAAACCATTCTATTTGCCGGAGATTTTCGATAAATACTTTTGGTTATTTTAGGACATAATAAAGAAGACATTATTAATGCTTCAATTACACGTTCGCATTTGTGGAAATCATTTAAAGTTTATAAATTAACAACCAATATGCACTTGACATCTTTGAATATGTCTCTTGTCGAAGTTGATGAACTTTTAAAATTTTTGCAATGGCTTTTATCTATCAGTGATAGGATAGCCGAATGTGTTAGCATTAAAACAGATGATGACGAAACAAATTTTATTAAAACACTTGATAATTTAATCATAAAAAACTCTGATCATTCGATTGATTCGATAATTCACGACACATATCCTGACTTTAAAAATAAATATCATGATCATTCATATATAAAAAAAATAGAACGATTGTCACTCCTACAAATGACGTTGTTGATATTATAAATAAAAAAATGTTAGATTTGGTATATGAACAAGAAGAAATTTACTATAGCTCGGATTCAATTTGCAAAACATCTTCCAGGGGCAACAAATTAGATGTTCTTTATCCAATCGAATTTTTAATTCATTGAATTTTAATGGATTCCCTCAACATGAATTGCGACTCAAAAAAAATATTCCAATTATGCTTCTTATATCAATCAAAGTTTCAAACTTTGTAATGGTACTCGATTAATGGTTGTCGAATTAAGAGTTAAAATCATAGAAGCAATTATTTTAATGGGTTCTCATTGCGAAACTAATGTTATTATATCTTGAATTGTTTTGACATATAACAATAATAAATGGTTGTTTATATGGAAGAGGTGTTGGTTCCTAGTTAGAGTTTATTATTGAATGACAACAAATAAAAGTTAGGATCAAACACTTGAATAAGTCGGCTTATATTTGCATGATCACGTTTTTACACACGGTCAATTATATGTCACACTTTCTAGAGTTACTTCTTCCAATGGAATCAGAATATTGATAAATAAACAAAATATGCATGAATATGATGAATGTATTCAACATACTAGAAATATTGTGTACCATGAAATTTTTAATGATATTGTGGTTCATTTTTAAAGCATTTGTATCACATGCATTTTTTTACTATTTATTTATTATATAATATATGTTAGATGTGGTTCGAAAGTTTAGGCCATATTTAATATTTAAATATGGTTTCCTATTTGGTTAGGGTTCCTATTTAGTAGTGATACAAATTTAAGCCATTGATTTTGGTATTTGATAGACGTACCAAATTTAAAGTTATCCATATATAAATTGGTCCTCTCCCCACCTATTAGGGTAAGCAGGCTAAAAAATCCATCAAGTTATCTATTGTATGAAAATCAAAGTTAAGGGAGAGAAACTAGTTTTAACCAGAAAACTATCAAAACCCAATTAGATTCAAGTCTCTCTACGATTATGTTGAATTTCACATCAAGTAAGTATTTTTATGTTCTATTTTATGTAACAAATTATTAATTTAAGATCCTATAATTGTGATGATGTTTTTTTTACATGTGGTATTAGAGCATGAGTTTTGAATAAATAATTTGTTCATATATTATGATTGATTGATTGTGCATTAAGATTAATAATTGTTTTATGTTTCTGATCAATGGGTGTTGATTGAAATTATTATTATTATTATTTTAATTTTAATGTTTTGATTAAAAAAAATGGGCGTATGAATTGTTCAAATAGAAAAGATGGCTTTTGATCATTGAAGTTTTGATTCTGGACAATTTAAAACCAAAAGTTACAATTTTTCTTTTCAATTTGAACTTTTGGTAATATATTTGATCTCAAATGAAGTTTTACTCCAATTTCAATTTTGGCATTATGATATATGTTGTGTTCAAAATCCGCAAGTGCACGGATCGTGAATTGTAGCACAAAAGATATCGTTCCCTCGAAGACTGCATATTGAGTACTAATATTTTTACTTATATTCTCAGTTAGTAAATTAAATAAAAGAGAATTCTGCAAATAAAATAAACAAAGCAATATAATTAAATTGTAATCAAATAATAAAAAGCTTAGAGCCTAGGCTTAATTTTACTATTCCACTGACATATTAACGAACAAAAGACATTGATTTCAGTTAAGGGTAATTGTCCTAAAATACCTAAAGACTCTCTTGAGTTCAATTAAGCATGTAAAGATTAAGATTTAACCTGCTCTCATGATTAAGAAATTAATCCTAACTCATTAAGTTCCTTAACAATTAATTTACCACCGTAGACGCCTGCCTACTATCATGGTTTCCCGTAGGGCTCGCCTACTCTCGTGGTCGAGTGGTCTAAGTCCTATGAGTCATAAGCTAATAAATTCTCCTAACTCTTATTGGTGAATTTACCCATAATCATGCAAACAAGCTAGCCAAGAATGAAAACATACATTAAGTGCAACTCATAGAATTAACTGAAAATCAAATTAAATAATAATAAAAATTTCATTTAATCATGTCATGGAATAGCTACTCCTAACCTAAACTCTAAAAGAAAATTAGACACACATGATTGTGGAGAAGCACACAAACATAATTCAAAGAATTAAAGAAGAAGAATCAATAAAAACTCTTGAATTGTTGCACAAATCTTCTTTAAATTTTATTTTGCTCCTGTTCATGGCCTCCAATTGATGTCAAAACATGATTTCTAGCTTCTCATAATTCTCTTTTTATAAAGTCCACCAGGTAAAGAACTTAAACACCCTCAAAATTCTCTTCCTTTTTGGGCAAGGAAAACACTTTATATTCGACATGGCTTGTATCATGGCTTGATTCACGACTTCAATAACGCATGCAACCTTATTCTACTTATTTTGATTTTCGTCATGGCTTAGACAAGCCATGACACATGTTGTGCCATGATGCTTGGGCCATGCACACTATTTGGATCATGCCTTCCCACATGTCGTGTTGAAATGTTTTCTTTCCTTCTAGCTTGCAAATAACCACATGGCATGGCTCATGGCTTAGGCAAGCCATGACGAATGTCATGTCAACTCTGCTCCATATTCCTTTTGGACTTCCTCTTTAGACTTAACTACAAAAAGGAAAAATTAATTAATATCAAACAAAAACTCCTTAAAAATATGCTTTAAATAATAAAATCCTAATTAAGTTCTAACACTAATATATTTCCTATTTAAACTTATATTCTACCCATTTTATTCTAATTTTTATTCAATAATTCATTAGAATTCAACTAAAAAACATGTAAATATTATACACATCAATATATTAATTATTTTAATAGTATAATTATTTAGTTATATGGCATTAAGATTAAATTAGTTAGTTAGTCACCAAAGCGGCTAAACTAGTTTTAATATATGGTCATATAATTTATGAAATTTTATAGAATGTTATTATTTAAATCATAAAGATTTATTGGTTGTTAGAAATTAAGGATTTGCCTAAAGGTGGATTGATATTCTATAACTAATAAACATAAATGAGGAAATTTAATATTCTTTTATCAAATGCAATATGGATATCGAAAGATACTGTATATATTTGATAAAGTTTATTAATTACCTTATAAAGTTTGAATAGCATTCTAATTATGATGATGATGTGTGTATATTGTTGTGTTTACCCAAAGAAAACCTACAATATATTTTATGTGCTTAATTATCTAAATTTGTTAATTTAGTGAGAATTTATGTATTTGCAACTGTTTCCCTACATTCACATGCTTCTGCTGTTACTATCTTTAATGGTTTAAACTTCTCTAAATGGCGCGAACAAGTCAATTTTCATTTAATTATCTTGGATCTTGACTTGGCACTATTAGAAGAAAAGCCTGTTGACATTACTAATACGAGTAGTGAGGCTAAGAAGTTAAACATAAAGCATGGGACAAATCTAACAGATTATGCCTTAGTTTCATATGAATGACAATTGCCAATAACATTAAGTCTACTCTTCCAAAAAGTGTAAATTCTAAAGAATATCTTAAGCTTATGGAAGACCGCTTTTGTTCTACTAATAAGTCATTTGCAGGGACACTAATGGCTAAACTAATGACCATGAAGTATGATGGGTCGCAAAGTAAACAACAACATGTCCTTGATATGACTAATATTGCAACAAGACTTAAAAACTTGGGAATGACTGTGGATGACTGGTATAATTCATTTTGAACTCATTGCCTCAAGAGTATGGGCCTTTTCAAATTAACTATAACACTATTAAGGATAAATGGGATGTTAATGAATTGGCCAGTAAGCTTACTTAAGAGGAAACGAGATTAAAGATGTAAGGGGTTCCTTCAGTGAACCTAGTGGGTCAAGGAGCTGGTAAAGCTATCAAACTAAAATCCAAGAAATTTAAGAAGAAAGGATCCTGCTAAAGTAACATAGGTTACTGATGATGATAAAAAGAAAAGGAAGGTAGACAAATGTCACTTTTGTAAAAAAAGGACATTTGTCAGAAAGATTGCCTGAAATGCAAAGCTTGGTTCAAAAAGAAAGGTATCTTTCATTATACTTCTCTAATTTTTGAATCAAACTTATATGAAGTTCCTTCTAATACTTATTTATTAGATTTTGGTGCCACTACTCACGTTTCCAATGTGATGCAAGGATTCTTCACAATCTAGAGCATAAACCCAAATGAAAACTTTTTATTCATGGGGTCACGAAAAAGGCCCCAATTGAAGGCATAGGGACTAATCATCTTATTTTAGATACCGGGTATCACCTAGAACTACCACAAACTCTCTATGTACCCTCACTTTCTAGAAATTTTGTTGTTGTATCGAAACTTAATATTAATGGGTTTAGTTTTAAGATTGGAAAAGGATGTTTTAGTTTATTTAATAAAGATGATTCCTTTATTGGTTCTGGATTTCTTATGGATGGTTTACATAAATTGAAACTTGATGTTAATTTCTGTACATCCTTGATGTGTGTTCACTAGAATATTGGAATTAAACATAGTATGACAAATGAAAACTCTACTTACTTAGGGCATAAAGTTTGGGTCACGTATCCAAAGCTAGGCTACAAAGATTAGTAAAAAATGAGATTCTACCAAATCTAGATTTTATTAATGTTGGTTTATGTGTGGATTGCATTAAGGGAAAGCAAACCAAACATAACAAGAAAGGAGCCACAAGAAGTACTAAGCTTCTTAAAATTATACACACTGATATATGTGGACCTTTTAACACTCCATCTTTTGGTAGAGAAAATATTTTATCACCTTTATAGATGATTTTTCATATTATGGATATGTCTATTTGCTTAATGAAAAATCTCAAGTTATAAATGCCCTTCAGGTATTTATTAAAGAGGTTGAAAGACAACTAGACAAAAAAGTGAAAATAATAAGGTTTAATTGAGGTGGTGAATATTATGGAAAGCATTATGAATCGGGATAAAATCCAAGTCCATTTGTAAATTTCCTTGAAAGATATGGCATATGTGCACAATATACTATGCAAGGCACACCTTAACAAAATGGTGTGGCAGAAAGGCAAAATAGAACATTAATGGATATGGTTAGGAGTATGATAAGTAATTTCTCATTACCCAAATCTTTATGGACATATACACTTAAAACTGTAGTATATTTATTAAATAGGATTCCTAGTGAGGCAGTTGCTAAAACTCCTTTTGAGTTATGGACTAGAAGGAAACCTAGTTTAAGATACCTGCACGTTTGGGGTTATCCAGCAGAAGCACAAATGTATAATCCACATGAAAAGAAATTGGATTCTTAAACTGTTAGTGGTTACTTTATTGGTTACCTAGAGAAATCCAAAGGGTGTAGGTTTTTTTTGTCCAAACCATAGTTCTATATTTATTGAGACAGGCAATGCCAAATTCATTGAGAATGGTGAAGTTAGTAGGAGTGCTGATAAATAGATTATGGATATTAATGAAATAAGGGTTAATATTTCATAACCCATAAATGTTCCTGCATCTACAATTGTCCTAAATTTGCAAGAACAAAACAATAATGAACAATATTTAAATAAAAAATTACCCCATGAAGAACCTAACCTACCACCAGCTGATAAAAATGAACCACGTGGAATAGCTTTAAGTAAAGCTGTAAGGGTAAGAAGATTGACTATTTTAAATGATTATTTTGTTTATTTGTAAGAGTCAGATTTTGATTGTGGCATTGATGAAGATCATGTTTATTTTTCATAGGCCATCAACAGTTATAAGTCTACTAAATTTATTAATGCTATGAAAGAGGAGTTAAAATCAATGACTGAAAATAATGTCTAGGATTTTGTCAAATTGCCATAAGGTTTTAAATGAGTTGGATGTAAGTGGGTCTTTAAGACTAAATGTGACTTGAATGGCAATATCGAACAATTTAAAGCTAGATTTTATCACAAAGGGTTATACTCATAAGGATGACATTGATTATAACAAGACATTTTCACCTATTTCAAAGAAAGATTCATTAAGAATCATTATGGCTTTGGTAGCTTAATATGATTTAGAGTTACATCAAATTGATGTGAAAACAGACTTTTTTAATGGGGATATAGAGGAAGAAATTTATATGGATTAACATAAAGGTTTTTCCACAGAAAGAAAGGATCATATAGTGTGTAAACTTAAGAAATCAATATATGGACTTAAACAAGCTTCCAGGAAATGGTATCTTAAGTTTAATGATACTATTACATCTTTCAGTTTTCATGAAAATATCATTGATCGGTGCATTTACCAAAAGATTAGTGAGAGTAAGCTTATATTTTTGGTTTTATATATTGATTATATTTTGCTTGTTACTAATGATTTAGGCATCTTGTAGGAGACTAAAACTTTTCTCTTTAAGAATTTGAGATGAAGTATACGGGAGAGGCATCTTATATGATTGGAATTTCAATATCCAAAAAGAGATCACATGGATTGTTAAGATTGTCTCAGAAAGCTTACATCGGGAAACTTTTTGAGAGATTTAATATGAATAACTATTCAACACGTATTATCCCATTACAAAAAGAGGATAAATTTAGTCTTATATAATGTCCAAAGAATGATGTGGAACGTAAGCAAATAGAATTTATTCCATATGCTTCTGTTATGGGTAGCTTGATGTATTTGCAAACTTGCACGAGACTTGATATTAGCTTTGCAGTTAGAATGTTGGGTCGATATCAGAGTAACCTGGTATTAATAATTGGAAAGCTATAAAGAAAGTGATAAGATACCTTTAAGGAATTAAAGTATATATGCTCACATTTAGGAGCTCTGATCAGTTAGAAGTGATTGAATATTCAAATTCAAATTTTGCTGGATGTGTTAACAGTAGAAAGTTAACTTTTAGCTATTTTTTCCTATTATGAGAAGGGGCAATTTCATGAAAAAGTACCAAAACATTTGTCATTTGCCTTATCCACTATGGAAGTAGATTTTGTAGCTTGTTATAAGGAACTTTATTTCAGAACTTGGGGTTGTTAACATCATTGCCAAGTCGCTGAAAATTTATTGTAATAATTCCACGACAATTTTTTTCTCCAAAAATGACAAATATTCCGAAGGTGCCAAACATATAGAATTGAAGTACTTTACTGTCAAGGAAGAGGTTTAGAAACAAAGAGTGTGCATTGAATATATTAGAACAGATCTTATAATTGCAGATCCTTTAACTAAAGGCTTACAACCAAAGACATTTAAACATGTACATAGAATGGGTCTTGGTTGTATTGAAGATTGATTATGACGGTGTTATGACACTCTTGGGCTCATTAATGTGATATGTTTCTGACTTTATCAAATTATTTCTTATTCCTTAAGATTGTATATGCTTAATGTTTTGAATAAGAAAATTAATGTATCTTTAAGACAATTAAGTGGACATTAAGTTATTTATATATAACTTATGTGACCTAGCTTGATAAGTTGCTAATGTAATAGTTATGGAAGGGAGTACGCAATTTGAAAGTGTATGACTGTCATAACTCTCATTATGTAATTTATTATATTAAGGTCAATCATGATGGAAGAATGACATGATAAAATTTAATTATGCATGCCTAATGTTTACATTATTAAATATAAATGTCATGAACTATCGAACCAAGTGGGAGAATGTTAGATGTGGTCTAAAAGTTTAGGTCGTATTTAATATTTAAATATGGTTTCCTATTTGGTTAGGGTTCCTATTTAGTATTAAAATAAATATAAGTTTGATGGACGTGTCGTATTTAAAGTTATCCATAAATAAATTTGTCCTCTCTCCACTTATTAGGGTAAGCAGACTAAAAAATCCATCAAGTTAATTATCTACTATGTGAAAATCAGGGTTAAGGGAGAGAAACTAGTTTTAACCAGAAAACTATCAAAACCCAATTATATTCAAGTCTCTCTATGATTATGTCGAATTTCACATCAAGTAAGTATTTTTATATTCTATTTTATGTAACAAATTATTTATTTAAGATCCTGTAATTGTGATGATGTTTGTTTCACAATATATGTTATTTACAATTTTTTTTCCGACCTTGAAACATGATTTGATTTTTTTTTTGTTCAATTGGTTGCTTAAATTTTTTTGTTTCTTTTATTTGCAGTCATCGCAACATAATGTTTGACACAATGCTATCTAAAATTGATATTACATCAATAAATATTCGAATAAAATTTCGTATAGGCATTTGGGAGTTCGCGAACATTACCAATTTCGACGAGATATACCATTTAGAGTTTTTAGTGCTTGACGAAGAGGTATTACAATTTTTTTCCTTTACATATTCTTTTTAAAATCTGTTTGTTATATTACAGTTGTAATTTTTTTTAGGCAAACACAATGCGAGGAACAATACCAAGGCAATAGATTGATCATTTTAGACAGATGCTTGTTAAGGGAAAGATATACTATATGTTTGGCTTTATTATTATATCTGCATAATTAAGCTATAAAGTCAATCATCATCCATACCACATCAAACTTCTTCACAATACCTTTCTTTATGTCTTAGACGGTGAAGATGATTAGATACCTTTCAACAAATTCGAGTTTCTCGGATTTGAAGATGTTCGCTCTAAGGTTGGCAATAAGACTTTTTAATAGGTATGTATAACGTTATCAATAAATCATATTAGAAAACATAGTTAATAAGACGAACATTTTTTCACATCCCTCATGCATGAGTTTTTTTAAAAAAATTACTTCTATCGTTAATTTCTGATATTACATTTGTATGACCAGATTATATCAATTAGGAGATTTTAAAAGATCTATATCGTTGGTCGAATTGCCAAGAAAAAAAGGATCGAAATAAAAAATGTTGAGTATGCATACCTAATTAAGAGATATATTTTTTTCCATTATTTTTTTGTATTATTTTTTTTCAAATATTGTGCAAAAGAATGATAAATTGGACATAACATGATGAGATAAGGCATTCAAAATGTTTCTAGAGGATGACATTCTTGATGTAGATCAGCATGGTCTTGTTATTATTGTGCTCCTGATGCAGATCATCATGGTTCTACTATTATTATGCTCCAATGCAGCTCAACATGGTTCTGTTATTGTTGTGCTCCTTTCAATGACAGTGAAAAAATTTAATGGTAATTTTTGCTACAAATATTTTTAAAAACACATTTCGTTTATTTCAATTCGATCCAACAATTTTTTTTCATAACTCTACATATGAAATTGCTATTAACAGCACGTCAGTGACAAGGTTTCTAATTAATCTCAACATTCCTGAAATTGTTTCCATGAAGGACAGGTGCTTCACTTCATTATAGATATAAAGTTTTTTTTTTAAAAATTATTTTTTAAGATTTGGTTAAATTGTATAGCCCTTGTCTTCCTTTCAGTCTCCACTAGCCTTTTCAAAAAAATATCAACACTCGATGTTGAAATTCATTCTTCTAAGAATATTGATGCGGACAAAGAAACAAATCGTCGCTCGATTGCTCAACTTTTATATATTACATGTCAATTAAAATTGACCAACATTATTTTTCTTACAGGACATTAATTTTATGTGTAGGCCAGCAATCAAAAGTGTCGATGCCATAAGCAATTGATGGTATAAAGCGTGCCCACAATGCATAAGTGGTGTTCAAAGTTATAATGAGCAAGTGTGGACCAATAACTGCGGAGTCCTTCGCGATCCTCCTATACATTGGTGAAAATATTTTATTTTTTTAAAACAAGAAAATGTTAAAAAAATGAAAAATCATATTGCCTTTTGTAATATGTGCTTTTAAAATTTTAAGTATAAGTTGAATGTGACCATTAAAGATGTAAATTTAACAAAAAATTTTTTTGATTTTTGGATGATTGGCTGCTAATTTGATCGGATTGCCTGCTAGTACATTGGCAAATAGCTACAAGGATCGTATGTCGGTTCCACCTTTGATGACACATATTTATGGACTTGATAGAATTTTTTAGATTGTCATCAGCAACAAGATAGAAGATCCATACGATCTTTCATTTAAGGTTGTCATATATTCCGCAATGATTGTATTGGTGCTCAGATAAAGCAAGAAAAATTAAAAGGTGATTCCACAAGCACTACCTTACTTCACAGGCCCATTTCTTCTTCAGTTGGTGGGTCATCGAAAAGATTCTTTGATTTTTTGAGTAGTGGGGGCAATCATATTGGGGATGCATTTGGAGAGTCGCATGCTGTTGAGGTACCAGTTACTTCGATAGTGATAGGTCAGTTACAAGTTGATATGTTTCCAAATGAATCGCCTGTTAAAAAGACATGCACAAGGTTTGTTCACTATGCCATCCTTAGAATATATATTTTTAAACAAATTACCATTAAATATGACTAATTATTTTTTAAAAATATTTCCAGGCTTGATGATTCCAACAAGGACAAACTTTAATGCAATTTCTGATTAAGAATTTAAAAAGAAAAACTTATGCTACTTATTATGAACTTTTGTATTTTTAAAATTTTAGAAACTTTTGATGATTAAATGGCACTGTGATATTGATATTTAATCTATTATGCTTAATTTTTATATTATTTTCTTTTCTTTTCATTTTAGTGCTAATATTTATATGTTTTAGCATTGCTCGCGGCGCAGCGCAAATAAACTTCCTTGTAATACATATAAAAATAATAAATATAAGAAAGAATCCACTTAAAAAATAAATATTTTTTATGGATAAAATATAGTGTATGAATTTTAAGGCTGAGCATAAATCTTAAAGAATCAGAACTGTCATAAAATTTCAAATTGAAAATCTCCATAACCGAAAATTTACATTGATAGTTTGACTTTCTCTAAACTGAACTGTCCCGAAAATTTTTATTGGGATGGATTCGGAGAATATGAATTCTCTGAATCGAGATTTTTTCCGAACTGCTCCAAATACTGAACTGAATTGCACATGACTTGTTAATAAAAATGAAATGACAAAAATACCTAATCATAATATAATCAAAAGTAAAAAAACAAAATTATTCCTAAATAATTTGAAATTAGGGATTAGCAGGGAAAGGAATTACCATTGTTCATTCATCTCACCTTTCTTAGTAAATGCAACATCTGCGTTCTTAAAAAAAAAAAGCAACGACTGCAAATACAGAGATAAAAAGTTACCTGGAAACATCAAAGAAAGGGATTTAAAATTGTGGAGATTAATACAGTCATGAAAAGGTATGTATTCAAATTGGGATTTGTTAATTTGTTTCTTTTAAGTATATTTTGTTTAATATATTTGTAATACTTGATATTCCTTTTTGTTTGTCATAGAACTTATGATTTTTTTGGATTTATGTAATACCTTATTGACAGATGATTGTTTTTTTTTTTTTTTTGGGAAATACAGCCAATAGATAGATTTATTTTGTGGTGGCATTTTCATTAGTGATTTAGGAGGTTGTCAAAAGATATATGTGGGAGGAAATAAGTTTACAATTGATGTAGATGTTGAGCATTTTAGTTTGGATGGGTTTAGAAAAGCTATAAAAGAAGTTACGGGGTACAAAAATATTGAGAAAATGCATTTTAGAATGCCAGGTAGACCTTTAGCAAGTGGGCTAAGACTTTTGTATGAAATATTAGTTGAAGACATGATTAAAGTAGTGAAAGAGCACAACTCAGTAGAGATTTATACTGGACATAAAATAATGAAGGACTATGTTGGGTTTTCTAGTGATGAGGGGGCTATTTGTGACCTTACAAGTGAGGCAGTTGTGGTCAAAGAGTCAAAAAATGCTTTGTTTGGTACTGCAAATGCTGCCAATAAAGAATCCAAAGAAAAAGGTCTAGCTTCAAGAGATTCCCCAACACAGGCAACATGTGCAGTTGCAACTCCTTTGGACAATAATGTGGCTGATATTTTCATTAATTTAGTTGGTTAACTAGACACAAAGAGGATAAATAAGGAGGGAGTGAATATTGGGGTGATAGAGGGAAACTTAGAAGATGCTGGTAGGGGTAGTGAGGGCCAAAATGAAATAGATTGAAGTGACAATTTTGTTGAAGTGAGAGTTGAAGGGGCAAGCAAGGGATATGAGGAACTTGACATTGAAGAAGGTAAAGATGAAGATGAAGAAATTGTTGAGTATGAGGTCATGTCCGATGATGATGAAGAGCTTCAAGAGTCAAGGAATGCAGTGAAGGCATTTACAGCAAAGAAGAAACAAAGAGTGACAAAAGTAAATCAAAGAACTGTCCATAATACTAACACTAATGAGTCCAATTGTGCCATAAATGAAGGAGTACACACTACTGATAGTGAGGGAGAAGCAAATCTGATAGATTATTGGGATTCAAGTGATGATTATAGTGCTATTAGCACTGAAGAAAATGATGATGAACATGGCAGTAGAAGGAAAGTCCAACTATCTGGATTTCAAACCAAAAGCTGAAAAGATAAAATTCAAGTTGGGTATGTGTTTCATTAGTGCCATACAAATCAGAGCTGCTCTTGTGAAGTATGCATTTCAAGAAAGAAAGGAAATCAAACTTGTTAGGAACACCACTGAAGAAGTGAGGGCCAAGTATGTGAAAAGGAACTGCCCATTCCATATTTTTGCTTCTAAAGAACAAGCTGCGGGTGGATTAATAGTGAAGACCTACATGGTTGAACATAACTGCCCTGTCACATTCAAAAATAGGAGAGTGATGACAAAGTGGATGGCTATGAATTACTTCTATAAATACAAGTCAATTGCAACTATAGGATTGGTTAACTTAAAGGAATTGATTAAAGAAGATTTGAAGCTTGATAGGTGTTAACCATGGTGAAGAGATCAAAGGAATGTGTGCTTGCAAAACTACAAGGAGATGCCATCAAAGAGTTTGCATTGTTATGGGATTACTTGGGTGAGATAAAAAGGTCAAATGTTGGGAGTACAACGGCCATGAAGGTGTATAAACCAAGTACAGAGCAACTTCCAATTTTTGAGATGTTATATATCTTCATGGACTGCTTAAAGAAAGGGTTATTAAATGGTTGTAGGAAAGTTCTAGGATTAAATGGATGTTTTTTGAAGGAGGCAATAAAAGGAGAGGTTTTAGTGGCTGTGGGAAGGGATGGGAACAATCAAATATTCTCGATTTTGTGAGGCGTTGTTGATGGTGAATGGAAAGCAACATGGATATGGTTCAAAGGTTTGCTAAAACATGACTTGTCCTGTCACACCTCGTCTCACATAGCTCGAGATGGACATTTAAAACCAACCATTTACAAACTATTAATTTCATTTAAATATATTATAAATATCATTATATTTGAAAAAAAAATTAAGAATAGTAAAATACGTATTTATAAATAGTGAAATACTATTTACAGTAATTAATAATATAGAAAATTTCATCATCATTTTAATAAAATTAAAAATGATATTATTCTTTATAACTAGAAATACAGTAGTGAAAATATCATCAAGATAATATAAAACACAATTCTAAATTGTTATATTACATATAACTTAGCCACCCTTATTCAACTTAAAAAAAAAACTCCTTTACAACACTTAAATAAACAAGAATAAGAATAAAATAAAATACGAGGCTTCACTGAAAAGAATGTTGGCCAACCTTATTCTGAACTTCTATCTACACTCACTTAACTTTGCTCACCAACTATCAAGCCCTGCTATCTGAAAATATTTTTAAAACAGAGTAAAATGAGTACAGAAATACTCAGTTAATAGATATATCAAGTACAAAATAATTTGGTTAAACCAAACACATTTAACTTCTCAAATGCTAATAATAGAGTGTTTAAAAATCATATTATAATCCACTTGAAATATCAAGGTCATTATTGCCTTCAAACTTATACAAAACTCAGCTGAATAAAATGCATGATTTTCAATCATCAAAATAATCTTTCATAAGTATTAACCATCCCTACAATAAGCATCATAGTTTGGCCATAATATATAGGTCATCGCAAGCATCACTCTTTAGGCACACTTGAAGGCTAACCCTCCGACTACATTAGCACGGAACAACCCTTCTACCTTCACTATCCTGCAATCAAGTGCCCTGTTGTTTATTGCGCAATAACAACAATCAAAAATCTCAAATGTGCATATATCACCTCAGCACATTCACACATCTCATATAGGCTAGTAATACACAAATCAAATATCATTTCCTCCAAATAATAAATCAATACTTGCTTTTAAAATTGTGCAAACTAAGCCAAGTCAAACACATGCTTTTATAATATCGATATAAAAATTTCATGTGTATTAACCAACCCTGTAGCAAACATCACAACTCGGCCGTAACGTAC
>CATIWM010053589.1:0-13486 GCA_949671775.1 Mallotus repandus
TTATTGCAATGGATTCTTCAAGTAAGTTTTCCTTTACTGTCACTTTTATAATTATGCCATGATTTATGTTTTGGTTAATTTAATTGTTCTATTAGGATCATATATGTTAATTGCTTCCGCATTTAAGCCTAATTAACATTGTCCTCGGAATGGTCACACTCAATTCCTCTTCTTTTGCATACACAATTAGTTACCTAATACATCATTTAAAAATACACAACTAGTTATGTTATTAATCAAGGATTTGCTAGGGTCAATGATTGGACATAATTAAGCCACACTATAAAAGCTTAAGAAAGGATGCATGAATTTCACACACAACATTAGCTACAATAAAACTAGAAATTAACTACCTCATCAACCATGAAAAATCTAGCAGAAAAATCCTGTTTCATTCTTTTCTTGATTCTCATATCACAATCTGTCGTAGCCCACAAAAAATCACTAAAACATCAAGAACCATGCAAGCGTTTTGTACTGTATTATCATGACATTCTTTTTGATGGAAAAGATGTAGCCAATTCAACATCTGCAGGAATCACAAATGCAACTAAGCTCGGCGACTACGTTTTCGGTTTGATGGTCATTTTCGATGACCCTGTAACGAAAGATCAGAACTTTGTTTCTCCTCCAGTTGCAAGAGCACAAGGGTTTTACTTCTACGACAAGAAAACAGATTACAATGCATGGATATGCTTCACTTTGGTCTTCAACTCCACAGAACACAAAGGTACTTTAAACATTATGGGTGCAGATCTTATGGACGAGAATGTTAGAGATGTTTCAGTAGTTGGAGGGACAGGAGAATTCTTCATGTCTACAGGGATAGCCACAATTCATACTGAAGCTGTTGAGGGTACTAAATATTTTCGACTTAAGATGGATGTTAAGTTATATGAATGTTATTAATCTTATAATTAATTGGACTTTAAATTTTTATTAAACAAATTTTAGAAGACAAAAATATAAATTTTGAGGGACTAAGTTTATTTTATTAGTAGTAGACGAGGGTAATTAAGCAAATTTTTAGGGGGGCAAAAATATAAATTTTAAGGGAGTTGAATTGGCTAGGGTCATTGACCCCTCATTGCCCTCCCTAGTTATGCACTACTATTTAAATCAAATTGAATTAGTGAGAGTCCAGTGGTTAAGAAATGAGTTATGTTCAATTATATATATATATATATATACACGCTATAACATCATCAAGAACCATGCGAGCACCTTGTGGTGTATTATACAGTGACATACTCTTTAAGCTTGGTGACTACATATTTGGGATAATGGTTGTTTTCGATGATCTTGTTACAAGAACCTCACTGATCATCACCTTCAGCTGCAAGAGCATAAGGGTTGTATTTTTATGTCATGAAAACTCATTGACGATTTTTACCTTAGTTTTCAACTTGACACAACACAAGGGTACCCTGAACACCATGAGTAGCAGACTTGATATATGCTGGGAGATTAGAGATCATATCCGTATACTTGCCTGATTCAACCATCATTTGTCATATTCTTCAAGCAATCAGTCATGTCAAGCCATGCCATTGCTAATTATATTCACCATAGTCAATAGTACAACTATATAATGACAAGATTTTTCTTCTTATTATTATTATTTGATTCAACTTAATTTGAGCACAAAACTTAATAAAAGATCACGTAAATCACCTCAAATTCGATTTTGTGTTATATAAAATTTTATTTAGAATGTGTAAAGCATGGGAAGTTTCATGTATGTATCATTGAAACACACTGTTTTTTTCTTTTGCCCTCTGAGTGGTTACACTCAATTCCTTTTTTTTTTTTCATTCATAATTACCTAATACATCATTTTAAAATACACAACTAGTTGTGTCATTAATTAAGGATTTGTTAGGGTCAATGCTTGGACATAATTAAGCCACACTATAAAAGCTTAGGAAAGGACGCATAAATTTCATACACAACACAAGCTACAACAAAACTAGAAATTAACAAGCTCATCAACCATGAAAAATTTAGCAGGAAAATCGTGTTTCTTTCTTTTCTTGCTTCTCATATCACAATCTGTCGTAGCCCACAAAAAATCATTAAAGCATAAAGAACCATGCAAGCGTTTTGTACTATATTATCACGACATTCTTTTTGATGGAAAAGATGTAGCCAACGCAACATCTGCAAGAATCACTAATGCAACTAAGCTTGGAGACTACGTTTTTGGTATGATGATGGTTTTCGATGACCCTGTAACGAAAGATCAGAACCTTCTTTCTCCTCCGGTGGCAAGAGCACAAGGGTTTTACTTCTACGACAAGAAAACAGATTACAATGCATGGATGTGCTTCACTTTGGTCTTTAACTCTACAGAACACAAAGGTACCTTGAACATTATGGGTGCAGATTTTATGAATGAGAATGTAAGAGATCTTACAGTGGTTGGAGGGACAGGAGACTTCTTCATGTCTCGAGGGATTGCTACAATTCATACTGAAGCTAATGAGGGTATTAAATATTTTCGACTTAAGATGGATGTTAAGTTATATGAATGTTATTAATTAATCTTATGCTTAATTAGACATCAAACTTTTATATAAGTCTTTTGCATTTTGTATTGGAAAATAATAATTCTGAAGTCAATTATCTTACTTAAGCGAGTGAGATATATGTTGTATTTGGTATAATCATTTTATTAAAGAATTTTTTATTTTGTTTAAATTTTTTTTTTTTCACATTTTGACTGAGGTACATATAAATGATGTTCAAAATTTACTGAATTTTGACTAACTATGATGATGACAAAAATCTTCTAATAATTAATTTAGTGTCACTGTATACATGACAACTTAAATTTAAGATATTGTTTAAGTAAAAATAGTCCACTATCGGTATCAACAGTTGTAGTTGTTGTTTATTCACGTAACTTTTATTTAATGCTCGAATTAATCTTAATGGTTAAAATAATATCACTGTCAATATGAAAATTTTAAAAAAAATTAAACATTATTTAAAAATAATTTTTCATGCTGCTATTGCAAAGTTGAAACCATTCTTTATCTTAGAATTTAACTGATGTAACAATCATTATTTTTCTCTTGTGAAATTATTTATTTTCATTACATTAAGGACAGTAAAAATCTCAGCTTTAAAAAAAAAAACTTTCTTATAGATTAAGTTGATTGATTTGAGTTTCAGAAGTAAATTTATCGATTTCTTGTTTAATATATTTATTTTATGATCCGAGTCGGACAAAAAAATTAAAAAACTCTCGAATTTGAAAATTCAGTTGTGATCACAATAGATTATGAAAATAAAAAAAATATTTTCTTCTCTTTTTTTTTCTTTTTCTTTGCTTAATTTAAGTGTAACAGTAGAACAGAAGCACGAACAAGGATCATATGGTGCCCCCTAATTGCCATAGTAGTTGAAGCTTAAGGGTTATAGTCAATTATGAACATTAATATTTAATAATGTACGTATACAAAATATATACTCCTTGACCATTGTACTTCTATAATTTATGTGTTGGCATATTAATTTTTTTTAATTTTACGTATAGATAAAGATAACTTATATTTTATATTAATTAATTCACAAATAAATTTTATATTATTTTCTAAATATATTTATTATTAATTTAATTGTAATTTTTTTAACAAATTATTTTCGATAACGGGCAACAATGTAAAGACAAAAAAATAGCCTAGCAATGACACATGCTTTTAACTCACATTTAATTGAATTTGATGAAAAAAATATAATAATATAAAAAAAATTTGGCCTTAAACTTTTCAAGCATGTATCTTTCAAAAAAAAAAAATTCGAGCATGCGCAACTCTCCCCTTGAAAAAGTGGGGAAAAAAAAGAGGGTCGAAGATAACTAATGTTTAATTGAGATATGTTCAATCTCATATCATGTTTTTAATGAAAAAGTCACTGATACTTAAATGGTAAATTGATAACTAATGTTTAATTGAGATATGATCAATCTCATATCATGTATCCTTCTTTGGTTAATTTCACCAACAAATTTATTTTATTTCTAAATAAATTTCAAATATAATTCATTTTCAAATGAATTTTTATTAATAAAATATGTTTGATTCAAATGAATAATTTATGAAATTCATTTCAAATAAATTTCATATTTTATTATATTATGTTTGATGTAAATTTTAAATTCAAGTTTTTGTCAAAAATACCCCTTTAAATATAAAAAATATTTTTAAAATAAAAATAAGGAGGAGTATTTTAGTTATTTTAAAAGTATAAACTTAAAATTTATGGAATTTATTTGAAAATTCAATAATTTTGATAGAATTTAGTTTAATTATAATCAATTCCACAAATTTAAAAATTTAAAATTGCAAATGAATTCCATATAAAATTTATTTACACTAAGCATATATCATTTGAATTTGTAAATGAATTATATAAAATTTTATGGAATTCATTTATACCATACACACTCCGGAATTGATACCTCAATAAGAGGTAATCGTCTCTTTTTAATTGAATAAAAATTAATTTTACAAATTAATAACAATAAAATTTTAACTATATAATTCATTATATTCTGAAAAAAAAAATTAAACCAGTTTCTTATTACCCTGTGACATTTTATTTTATTTTCAATGGATTATTGCATGAGTTTCCTTCATTTTGTTCAGAATTGCAGAAAATTATCAAGTGAGGAAAGTGGGGTTGGGTACCATATTCAACTCCAAGTTGTTACCAACTAATTAACTAAACCTTAGCTTATACATTGAGCTGACTTGAACATGCAAGGCTTTCAAAGCAATCTATAAATTGAAATTTTATTTATCAAACAATTAATTAATTAATCAATCAAGAACAGTTTACCAACTCTTACCAAATAAATTACTCGTTGCCATCCATCCATCCACCACTTTGAGTATCAAATCAAACACCTACCCCAACCAATCATTCACCTACATCAGAACATCCTTCAAACATGCAACCACTTTACCTTTTTTGGGTTGTTGTTATCTCGATTTAGTTATGGTGAGCATATGTATATTATTATTATTTTGTTATATGAGCAAATGTGGAATGGATTGGGTTAAAATGGGCTTTTTCAGCAATAGGTTTTAACTTTGGCTAAGCTAATTTTTTTTAATATTGGGAAAAAAAAAATTTATACTTAACGAGCTGATTTTGATTTAAAAAGTAAAATAGGACAACGATTATAGCTTATTTATATTATTTATATTTTGATTTTTTTTTCTAATTTAGAATTACCATAACGAAATTTATTTAATGTAATTACATATATCACAATTAAAATTTAAAATATTATTTAAACGAAAACAGTTCTCCATCAGCTGATCCGATATGTTATTAGTGATTTTCAGCTGTTAATTAATATGGCTAAACAATCACTTAAAATGATTTAATGATATTACTTTTGTGTCACAATTGCGTTTAATGATGAAATTGTACAAGCACATGCGATGGCGGTGCTTTTTCAATGAGAAATCTCCATAATTAATTAGGTTGAAAATTTGGCACACTTTCACTTCGGTGATCATAACAATTTTTTTTTCCAAATTTGTTGATAATTATCATTCACCATTTTTTAATAATAATTTTAATATTTGCTTCAAAAAAAAATTAATATGGCACTCTCACACATATATATTCAGATCAATAATCAATTATTCAATTATGTATTAATTCACAATGGCTAACAGACTCACAACCCTAAAGTCTTGAGAAGCAATGCTATAATTATGTAAACGATAATGATTTTTATAGTGGTATGATATTTTAAATGGACCGCAAATTTTTTAAAAAATAAAATATTAAACTATACTGTCCTCCTTTTTATGGGAGCAGTATAATTTAAAAAAAAAATTATTGTTTATGCAAATACGAATCCACATGTCTTCAACCTTTTGTAAAAGATTTTGCACCATGGCACCTAGATTTTGCATTCTTGTATATTGGATTGCAAATCCTTTATCTCCAAGCAACATATTGACACAAATTTATTGGAGAAAACTTTAAATCACCAACCTATGAGAATATATGTATAAAAGTGAAGGAATCTGAAAGCCTGTCAGGTGCATCAAGAATTGATATGGTTGCTTAAATTCATGTCCAAGCATGCTAAACTTCACGGTGCAAGCCTCACATGCCCCAGAAGTTAGTTAAGGTTTTAATCTATTTTAGAACATGAGGTTCTGGTAAAGTTCTAGTCTTTATGAATTGCAAAATTTTGGGGACCAAGAAAAAAGAACTAAAGAAAAAGTATTTTAGTAATAAGATACTAAGATGCAAACCAGTCCCTTCCCCGCCCGTTCCGCCATTGCACAGCTCGCAACTTGGTAGGTTGATTGCTGAAATGCATTCGCTTTGGTTCTTGTTAGTTGTTAAAAATGAGCATTGAACCTACATGATCCATCGCCACCTAAAGTTACTTTCGAGTCCTGAAAATTTTAAATTCTTGAATTAAAATAATTAGAAGTCGACCCTTGATTATTTTGAATAATGTTGAGTTGCTCTCA
Organism: Mallotus repandus; assembly: GCA_949671775.1. Taxonomy (NCBI): domain Eukaryota; kingdom Viridiplantae; phylum Streptophyta; class Magnoliopsida; order Malpighiales; family Euphorbiaceae; genus Mallotus; species Mallotus repandus. The sequence continues at coordinate 6,513 of CATIWM010053589.1, forward strand.
TTTTATTTATGTGGCTGCAATGAGAGGAAAAAACCAGAAGATAGTGACTTGTAGATACATGAACATGTCCAGAACAGTGATAAAACAGCATGAATGTCTCCTGGAACACGTTGAGAAATGGTGCAAGAGGTAGGTGCACGTCCAACACTCTTGTCAAGAAAGTGTCTAATCCAGAGAAAAAATTGAACATCCTATAATTAGCCATAGATTTAAATCTGCAAAAGTCCACATTATATCCAAGACACATCCTTTATATAAGGACTAGAGTTGCAAAGTGTGTTGAAGCATCAACCAGCTAACTCATCCCTCCTTTAACATCATCTAATAGTATTGCACGTTTGTGTAGAGGAAAAGTTGTTAAAGAAAATGAGGGCAAGAATTAGCTGCAAACTTGTTATTTTCTTCTTCACCTTCATCATGTTTCTCGCTTTATCTTCAGCCTATCCAAGCAAGAAGATGAAGCAATACAAACCATGCAAGGAATTGGTTCTATATTTTCATGATATCCTTTACAATGGCAAGCATGCTGCTAATGCTACTTCAGCAATTGTAGCAGCACCACAGGGTGCTAACTTGACCATCTTAGCAGGCCAATTTCATTTTGGTAACATAGTAGTGTTTGATGACCCAATTACCTTAGACAACAATCTTCACTCACCCCCAGTTGGTAGGGCACAAGGCATTTACATTTATGATACCAAGAACACTTTCACTTCTTGGTTCTCGTTTTCATTTGTTCTTAATAGTACTCATCACCAAGGCACTATGAATTTCATCGGAGCCGATCCGATTCTGGTAAAGGCCAGGGCCATCCCGGTGGCAGGGGGTACCGGAGATTTTTTTATGCACCGAGGCATTGCTACTATCATGACTGATGCATTTGAAGGTGAAGTTTATTTCAGGCTTCGAGTGGATATAAAATTCTATGAATGTTGGTAATTTCTCTCTAAAAGTTTTATAAGATGCAGGGTTCAAACTCTCATTATTGATTTAAAAAGGTTGGGTTACCCATGTTATACAGTCCATTAAAACTTAAATTCTATAACATTTCTATTAAGAAAAAAAAATTATATATGTTTGCATATGATAAATAATGTTGATATGTAGGAGATGTTGATTTTCTACGGACCAAATGCATGTTGTTCTTTGTCTATATGAATTTCTTTTTTTTACTTAATTAAAGTATTAATTTAGAACTATATATATGTGTAGATAATTGGATAAATTTTTGCAGTCAAAATGCAAAAGTCAACTCATGATCCAATTGGAACTATAGCTGAAAAAGATTATGAAATAATTAATTAAAAATGGTGGGCGTCACAAATAAATACAAGAAGGAGAAATAAAATGCTGTGTTGCCAGTTTGATTTTGACCAGTTAACCATAGGGTTATGTTGCGATTAAAGTTTGCTAGTGTATTGATGTTTTCATCTTGATATGATGTTTAGAATCTGATACATACATTTGACTATACCATATAAAACCCACGTCTCTAGTGCAATATATTTTTTCTTATTTTTTGGGATCCATTAATTACTAATTTATCAAAAAAATTATTTAAAAATTATCGATATTTGAATTTACAAGAAATCCATAAACATATAATTTTTTATTAGTAGTAGAAAAACAGATGATCTAAATACTAATGATGATTTGCATAATAAAAAACAGTTCTTTCCTTTTACCTTAAAATAATTTTACATATCAATGGTAGGAAATGTACCTATATCTCATGATACATGGAGAGAAGTGATCGTTAGATCACTCTCTCATTGGCTAAGAATATGTTATTTTAATTAGTAATGATTAACATTTTACTTATTTTTTATAATTATAATATTTCGATTAATGATATTTTTATATTATTTTTCTAATTTAATTTTTTTTGAATTGAAAACAGAAAAATGAGGATCAAAACCTTAACCTTTGAACAGAGAAATTGTGAGCTGTTGGATAATTTAATTTCAAACAAGGCCAGTAACATCAAATTAATGTTCTTGTACTCTAAAGCAGCATTTGGTAACCATGCCCTCTCATCCAATGATATCATTTTATAAGTCGTAGACATGAAGTTAACCAAGAAATAAGGACCAGGAGTTCACAAAGAAAATTATCAGGACAAAGAATAGAAGATAAGATTCACCAATAATTCCTTTAAAGCCAAGCTTAAAGCATACATTATTCTAACAAATTCAACAGTAAGGCACCACTATATATAGTCAGTAGTCACAACCATTTTGCCTTCATCCCCACCTTTCTTTCTCAATTCTGTCAAATCCATAAGTCCTGCAAAAGATTCATCAATGGAGACTAAAAGGCTATGTTTAGCTCTCTTTCTTGTGTTCTTACTCTCAAAATGCTACGCTTCTTCCTATCGCAAAATTCGATCTCAAAAGCCCTGCAAAAGACTAGTGTTTTACTTTCATGACATTATTTACAATGGCAAGAACTTAAAGAATGCAACTTCAGCAATTGTGGGTGCACCAGCTTGGGCAAACATGACGATCTTGGCCAACCAAAATCATTTTGGTGACCTAGTAGTGTTTGATGATCCTATAACTTTGGACAACAATCTACATTCGACCCCAGTTGGTCGTGCACAGGGGATTTACTTTTACGACAAGAAAGAAATATTTACTGCTTGGATGGGGTTTTCATTTGTTTTTAACTCGACTGAGCATAAAGGAAGCATAAGCTTTGCTGGGACTGATCCATTGATGAACAAGACCAGGGACATTTCTGTGGTTGGTGGTACTGGAGATTTTTTCATGGCTAGAGGGATAGCCACATTGATGACTGATGCATTTGAAGGTGAAGTTTATTTCAGGCTTCGTGTTGATATTAAGTTGTTTGAGTGTTGGTAATTAATTGAAAAGATTCGTGCTTTAATTTTTTTTTCTTTGTGGTTAAATGTGATTCAATATTATTATCAAAAAAAAAATGTGATTCAATATTTGTAACTCTTTTGATTCGAGATTTCTTTTACAGTAAAGTGTATGATTTTTTTTTCAATTATAATATTTTTTGTTGTTTTGAATCTACACATATGTTGACGTATGAATTGTTGTATTTAACTAAATGACGTAGCAGAAGGAGTGAAAGATAATTGTTAACGACTGTAAATTGATAATTTTCTATACCAACAAGGTATAGACATTAAAATTCGACGAATTTTGGATAGTTTGAGGAAAATTTAAATTTTATTGATAATAATAATATACAAAAGTCAAAACAATATCTCTTAAATAGAAACCCTAAAATAAATCCTAAACAAACTAGAAGATATGAGTTTTATTCTAAATAAACTAAGAAATAAGAGTTCAAACCTAACCAAATTTACCTTTTTAAGGCAATTAAAACACAAGTTTACCTTTTTAAGGCCTAAACATTCTAATTTGTCCAAAAACCAATGTGCATCACAAGCAAAGCTTATGACTTTGAATCGTTGGTCCGTTTCCGATCAAACTAGCCTTTGGAACCACTAAAATTCGAAACTCCAAAATTGCAGTTATTTACGAAACTGCCACTGCTATAATTTTTGAAATTTATCTAGGAATCTAATTGCTTGTTCTTCTATGACTCTATCCGCATCACTAAATATGTCAAAAAAAAAAACTATTTATTATCTTTATAATTGCGCCAAATTATAATATCTGATAAAAATTAAAATATAATGATCCAATTATAAATTAAAATTATATGATTATTTCATTATTAACCTGCTTACAAGTTATGAAATTAATCTGATTAAGAAAAGTAAATTACAAATATGAAAAATTTAATATTGTGTTGCTGCATTCATGAACGTTATTATTATTATTATTATTATTAATCAAGCTTGTTCCTCACATTATATATTTTTTTATAATATCATAGGTTTCAAATTTAAAATTGTAAAATTTTAACGATTTTAACAAATTAAATGTAACTAGTCGTGCATCCGCGTGATACGCGGACTATAAATTAATATATATTTTGTTTAATATTTTTAGAATATAAATAAATTTGAAAATATTAATTAAAGAATTTTAATAAAATATAACTACAAACCATATAAAATAAATTCAAATATATTAATTAAATTATTTTAATAAAATAAAAATTATAAACTAATTACGTAGGTTTTATAGTTATGCTTATAAGGTTATTTATATTTATTTGTAGGAATAAAATATAATAAAAATTTCAACTATTTCATTCACAATTATATTATCTATACCATAAATTAGAAATTTCTCTTCCTAACCAATTCATGCAATTAGTTATAAATAAAATATACCATATAAAATTAGTTAATCTGTGTTATAATTATGTTATGATGGGTTCAATATGACTACCATAAAATACTATTAAAAAATTCTTAACTTTTCACATTAATATCAAAATTATAGAATTGCTTATAGAAAAAAATATAGTTTCTTATTAAGGTGATCTAGTCATTAATATACAACACTACAAAAAAATTCCTGATTTGTAATAGATATCTGTAACAGATATAGTCTGTTACAAATTTATAAGGAATTTGTAACAAAATATAAATTTAGTAACACAACTTTTATAACAGAATAATATCTGTTACAACATAAAATTTGTAACGGAATAGTAACGGAAATTATAACGGATACATTTTTGTTACTAATTTTGTTACAATAATACGCAGGAATGTGGTACCAACTATTAATAACAATTTTGTAACGGAAATATCTGTTATAAATTTTATTAATAGAATAATTCCATTACAAATATGTTACAAATTTGTAACGGCTAGCAAATCCGTTACTAATTAGTAATAGATTAAAAATCCATTACAAAATATTAGCATAGTTCTTTTATTTTTTTAGCAAATTTGTAATGGATTTGTAATCTATTATAAATTTGTAACGGCTTAAACATCCGTTACAAAATTTGCTACGAATATAAGAAACCTATATTAATAGTTTGTAACGGATTTTAAGCCGTTGCAAAATATTAACACAGTAGTTTTATATTTTTGAACAAATTTGTAATATTACTTTAGCGCATTAAATAAATATAACACCAATTAAAATTGTTATCGAATATTAAATTCTAAATTATAATTTTATTTTATTATATAATTATTTAAAATCATTATTAAATAAATATAACATTGATTAAAATTATTATCAAATAAATATATAATTAAATTTTAATTATTTAAACAAATTAAAAAACTCAAGAATGCTTATAAAAAAAAATTGACTATACTAAATTTTTTTCTGCAAAAAAATTGGTGCAAGCTTGCACAAGTAGTTTTATAATTTTAAATATTAAATAGTAAATTTAGATAAAATATGTTATTATATTCTTACAACATTTGTAATGAATTTTTAATCCGTTGCTAATTAGTAACGGAAAATCCATTACAAATATGTTCAAAAATATAAAACCACTATGTTAATATTTTGTAACGGATTTTAAGCCGTTACAAATTTCTAACGGATTAAAATCTGTTACAAAATATTAAACATAGTGGTTTTATATTTTTGAACAAATTTGTAATGCTACTTTATTGCATTAAATAAATATAACACCAGTTAAAATTGTTATTGAATTTTAAAAAAATTGATGTAAGCTTGCACAAGTAGTTTTTAATATTAAATAGTAAATAGTAAATTTAGATAAAATATGTTATTATAAAGTTTTTAGCTTTAAATTCGTTACAAATTTACAATGATAAATATTTTCAATTTAACAAAATTTGTAATGGATTAGAAATCCATTACAAATTTGTAACGGATGTGTAATCCGTTACAAAATGTGAAGAGTATAAAATGTTGTGTTTGGTTTTTAATTATTTTAGTAGTTTGGTTGTCTTGAATACTATTTTATTCAATAAATACTATTTTAGTAATTTCTTTTTAGGTTTTATGTTGAATACTATTTATCCAATAAATAGTTTAAATATAAATTATAATTTTATTTCATATAATTTTATTATATGCAATTTTAATAATTGCAGGGTTTGTCTTGATTATTATTTTTTCAATAAATATGATTTTAATTATTATAAAAAATATGATTTAAATTATAAATTATGATTTCATTTTATAAAATTTATTATATGCAAATTTAATAGAATTAAAATATTTTAGTATTATTATATAATAGTGAAATAATATGACATAAATATAACATTATCATATAATTTAAAGTATAAATTATAATTTAATTTAAATTAATTTTATTACAAATACTAAAATAATTTGGGATCATAGCTTATAGCAATTTTTTTTAATGTTATAAGCAAAACTACGTAGTCTTTTATTGTTATAAGCAAAACTACGTATATGATTTCTTCGGCTACCCTTCATTCTAGTTTTGTGTTGGTTGGCCTTGTATGCTCACCACCTATTTGATAAAATTCTTTTTTTGAGTCCCTGAAGAGTTTGAGATTGTTGGTACAAGAGGATCACTACCTTCCTCATAGTGTAAAGCTAACACGGCAGGAGGAAGAAAATTCATGTTGGGGACGGATCAGTTTGCTAGCCAACAGATAGATTTGTAGGTTTGGAAGACTTAGCTTATTATTTGTAGGAAGAAAACTCTTAATCTGCAATGCAAGGACAAGTTTTTACTTTAGTGTGTAATTATAAGTCCTAGAGCTATTGCTAAGGATGTCAATATTATATGTTAATAATTTTTATTGTTGGTATTTATATTTTGTGTTAAACTACTTTATTATATTTTATTATGAAAAATATTATATGTTAATAATTTTTATTGTTGACATATATGTATGAAATTTTTATTTTTGAGACAAAAAAAAAAAACTAAAAACAACAAGTGAAATAAGAAAAATAGCAAAAATCAACAAAATTTTGCAGTTGTTGATTTTTGTTTATTTTTGTTGATGTATGTTGATTTTTGTTATTTTTCATTATTAATAATAAAATTACGGCCATAAATAAAATTTTACTTTTATTAATATTAATGATAAAAATAATAATTTTTTG
>CATIWM010053611.1:0-29579 GCA_949671775.1 Mallotus repandus
TTTTTTATTATCTATAATAATCTAGAGTTTTCTTTATCTAATTATTTTTGTTTTCTATTTAATTCAATAACTTCAATAATTAAGTGTTTATCTTTTTTGCTAGGAGTTAGCCAATGAATAGTAGTAATTTTTATCTAATTAATAAATTGATATAAAGATTGACAATCAAAGTAGTAATTTAATATAATTAATAAATTATAATTACCTTGGAATTTGGAATTTCATCTTTGTTAATCAAAAAGAGAAAAACAAAACAATATTTGATCATGCTACTTATAGTCTAAGATCACTACGAAGTTCAATAGATGTTAAAAACAAAATTATTTTGAACTTTAATTCTCTTGATTCAATGGTGTATATATGTATATATCTAGATATGTAAAGTCCCTATAGCTCACAACTATTAGTGTGTAATTTTATTACTTTATCTTGCTATCTCTATAATAAAATTTTATCATAATTATTTTTCACCCTTACGCTACTTTTTTTTTTATTACTTTCTTATCATATCAAATCAAGTAAAGATAAAATGAATAATATCATCTTACCATTAACAGCTCTAAAAAATTTTTCTTGCAAATGGTACAATTTAGCATGCAAGATTTCCAAAATTTCCAACTAATGTAAACAACATTAATTTATTTACTTATTTATAAAAAAAATTTGATTGAATTCTTTCTGAAGTTTTTTTTATAGGTTAATGAAATTTTACATTGCAGTCAAAACTTCAGAATTTCTCTGAGATGTAAATGTTTAATTTCTTTATAAATTTATAGCACATATAATAAGGAAGCAATATCATATGATAGTAGCATGCAAAAAGGAAAAAAATGATGCTTTATTTATTATTGAAATATAAAAATATATTTTTTTATAGGTCAAATTATCAAAGGAGTAAGAAGTCTAACGATCACATTTAAGAGGAAATCGATATGCAACTTTTGCGTACACAATGATTGAACATACATTTTGCAATAAGAAAGGAACACAACTTCTAATGGAAATTGCTGAATAAAGAAATCATACAAGAAAATTTGACGACTACTGTAAAATATTAAGAACTATGGAGTTAGATCCTCATTTTATAACGAGAAATGAGAAGAAGTTGCAAATAAATTTACAAATAAAATGGAGGACATTGAAAGCACAAGGTAAAAGATCCAACAAATGAAGATTGTATCGATATAAAATGCAAAAGATGCATTGATGATGTCCAAGTATTTAAAAAGTATATTTTACTATTAAAAAATCACATGTAAAATATTAATTAATGTACAAATTTATACAATATAATTTATAATTGTTTAGGTATTTAAAAATTTTATTGTTATATTATTTAAAAAAATCAATAATATATATTTTACATTTTTCAGTTTTAGTTCATGTAGGTGGCGGGGTCTAGCACGCACCCAAGTGTTAGCGACCACGACATTGTGCAAGTTCAGGGCCTGCTAGGAAATACATAATGGGCTTAGGCCCAAATTGAAGATGGAGTCGCTACCCGGATAAAAGTCGGGATACACTATACAACAACTGAATTCCACGGAGGATCCCAGAAGCCGTCATCAGAGATTGGGTTTAGAAACTAGGTGTAGGCTTTTGAATGCCCACCCAACCTTGCGGTTGGCCTCCGTGTGTGTTTTGTATTTTATTACCTTTGATTATTTAATTATTTCCTTATTATTTGGTGGATTGCAAGCATTTCCAATTTTACAATTTAATCCGAGTTTGCACATTAATCATTTTTCATGCTTCATTACCTTGCACTTATTACAAATAAGAACAAATATTATAAACATTTATTCAAGACAATCGGGAAGGGATTAGGGATTACAATAACTTGTACAATTACAATGATACTGAATCCAAATAAAACCTCTCAAGAACTAATTAATTCACTAAGTACTTAGTGATTAAAAATTACCAAGAAACCTATAACAAACAAAAGTTAGTTTCATTTTGCAACAAATAAATTTCATTCATAAAAGAAATTTGCATTAAACTTGCATAAAATAGACATAAGTATTCATTTAGACATGGATTAATTACTAAATCAAGCCTAATCTCATGGCACTCACATGCAATATTGAAGATATAGGCAAGATATACATATCAGATACCGAAAATAAACTAAAAGATACTAAAATAGAAGCTAGATTAGGCGGGTTTCCTGGGAGGAGGCGGCGTCGCCTCTTCGTAAAGGAGCGACGTCTCTTTGAAGAGATGTCGCCTCTTCAACAGGAACTCGAATTCACCGATTACTTAATTCTTAACTAAATCGAATTTCATGCAAAGTAAACGTAAATCTACCACTAATTGATATTTCATATGATCATACCCTCATGTAACATTCAATAATTCGAAAATACGAAAATAAATTATCAAATCCAACAAATAGAGTCTTAGGGAAAAAAGAACTTAAAAAGCTCAAAAATAGCAATTCTTACTGAATGAACCACGTTTGATGCTCCTAACTAAGCCCTCAGAGCTTGGTTTGTATGTTTGTGTACTTCGAATGCAAGAAAACCTTCTTTTCCTTTAAGAAAATGCACTCTCCTTAAATAAACTCTTGTTTTTCACCTCATTTTCACTCTTTTTTCTTTTCTTTCTTTCTCTCAAAGTGTGTTTCTTCTTTTTATGTATTCTCTAGTCTCTAACCTTTTCTCTCAGACCTTAAAGTCTTCTATTTAAGCCCTCTTCCCTTTCTTAATTCCCCAAAAAAGCAACTAGGACTAGAATTCATCATTTTCTATTACTCCCCTTGTCCTCTCCACTCTATTTCTACCTTGAAAGTCATCCTTTCATGCACAAATCTATAGGCCAGAGATATGTGGGTCCACTTAGGGGTGTAATGGGGCCAAAATGCATTTAATAAAAAGTTAGGTCAGCCACTGAAGAGGCATCGCCTCTTCGAAAAGGCGTCATCTCATCGGGTTTAGGACGAAGAGGCGATGGCCTCTTCACCAGGCTTGGCCTGGGCCACTGGGCTTGGGCTCAAATTTGGTGTTTTGGACTGGGTTAGGGGTTTTTGGCTAGGTTTTTAGGCTTTCGAGTTTGTTTTAAAGAAGGCTTCGTGTCTTTTTACACTTAAAATTTTGAATTTCTCATCATTGGGCCTTCGTTGTGGGCCAATCAAACCGAGGGTGTCTACTGTTTGCCCCCTTGGTTTTTCAAAAAACAGATTTATGAAATCAATTTTTTTTGAAAAAGCAATATGCATAATAAACAGTAAAAATGACGTACCTGACCTACAAGCTTCACTTAGGTCTTCGGCTTCGGGAATTCAAACCCAAGAGGTCAAACTTTAACTTGAAACGTGACCGTGATCCTCGAATTTTCCTGGCCCAATCAGTCACTCATTATAGTTAAGGGGGTGAACCCTAGGTTTTCCTAGCCCGAGATGTCACCTAAGAAGACATAAAACGTAACTGTGTTCTCAGGTTTTTCTAGCCCGATCAGTCACTCATTATAACGTGCACTTTGGGGATTTAAACCCGACCAGACACTTCATTACAATGCGCACTTCGAGGATTCAAACCTGACCAGATGCTTCATTATAATACGCACTTCGGGGATTCAAACCTGAGTAGATGCTTCATTATAATGGGCACTTCGGAGATTCAAACCTGACCAGACACTTCTTTATAGTGCGCACTTCAAGGATTCAAACCCGACCAAATGCTTCTTTACAACTCACACTTCGGGGATTCAAACCCGACAGGATGTTTCTTTACAATATGCACTTTGGGGATTCAAACCTGACCAAATGCTTTATTATAACACGCACTTTGGGGATTCAAACCTTACCAGATGCTTCATTAGAACACGCACTTTGGAGATTCAAACCTGACTAGATGCTTCTTTACAACGCACACTTCGGGGATTCAAACCCGACCAGACGCTTATTTACAACGTGCACTTTAGGGATTCAAACCCAATCAGACGCTTATTTACAACGTGCACTTCGGGAATTCAAATCTGACCAGACGCTTCATTATAATGCGCACTTCAGGATTTAAACCCTACTAGACACTTTTTTACAATGCACACTTTGAGGATCCAAACCCGACCAGACGCTTCATTACAACGCGCACTTCAGGCATTCAAATTTGACCATACGCTTCCTTATAATGCGCACTTCGGGGATTCAAACCTGACCAGAAGCTTCTTTACAACGTACACTTCGGGGATTCAAACTCGACCAAATGCTTCTTTATCGTTGATGCTTTAATTATAATACCTTCAGTCGTTCAAACTTGATTTCGGGATACACCCGAGAGATAGAAAAAGTAATCAATCTTATTTTTTATTTTATTTTTTTGGTTCCACTGGGGACTCCTACCCACCTGTTGGGCCATCCATGGGCTTCTTCGCCTTTCTCTTCTCTTTCTTTTTTTTTGCTTTCTAGGGCTCATCTTTGAAAGCCCATTCCTTTTCACTATATAAAGAAACATTTTTTCCCCTTTCCTTTCTTTTCTTTCTTCCTCTTCTTCTCGCGTTTTCCTCTTTCAAAATATGGACACTTAAAGAACGCCATATTTGCCCGATTGGGATCCCATACCGCCTACCATTCGCTCTTCTCGTAATCTCAGATTCACAAAGGGAGATACAATTCCTCTACTTGCGGATTTGAAGAGCCAAATTTGTTCTTTGGTATCCAGAGAGGCTAGTGTCCAAATTCTTTCATATTTTTTGCAAAATTACATTGGGTTAGAATAAATGGATGTTTATTTACCAACTAGGATTAGCAATAGGATTAATTGAACCAAAATTGTGCAAATCTGGGTGAAAGATTGCGAACAGCCCGTTGTTCTTCATCGTGAAGATTTTTCGCCTCTTCTTCTTAGTCAAGAAGCGATCATGCCTTTAACATTGAAAAGGCATCTCCTTCTGCCAATGGGACACATCTCTTAGAAAAGAGGCATCGTCTCTTGATAAAGAGGTGTCGCCTTTTGTCTAGAAAGGCCTATCTTCCCTATAATTTACATTTTTCATATAAATATTCAAAATTATTTAAATAATATTATATCAATTCAACTCCCTAATTTCTTTTTGCAGCATGATGCCCAGACGTTTAAAGGTGCGGGAAACTTTCACGGGGCTCAAATTTTCTACAACGAGCTGGCTGATGATCAGAGGGGCCGGATCCAGGACACTAGATTTTAGGATTTCATTCTCTCTCTTCCAAAGGAGTAGAGGAAGATCGACTATCAGCCCCTTCATGCCTTGATGAAGAGGTGGTTTGACACCACTCACATGTTTCACCTCCCTTTTGGAGAGTTAACTCTGGACCTTGTTGCGTTTGCCGCTATTACTGGGATTGCTTGTGCTAGAGACTCTGTCCCCTTTGACATGAGCTTGTATTGGATGACCTCAGACACCGTTGCTTATGTCGACCATCTCCTTGGTATGGTTCCAGACATGAAGGGGACTCATACCATCAAGCTGGACTCCGTTCGAAGCTTCTACACTCGCGAGAGAGTTGCAGTGATCACCACCCCTCGAGAGATTGATTAGGTGGTGTGGGCCTTCCTGATATACTTGCTCGTCATTACTCTCTTTGCTAATACAACCAACTCCATCGATCTGATGTTCTTGATGCCACTCTGAGATCTAGATTTGGTAGCCTCCTATAACTGGGGTAGTTGTGCTCTAGCATATTTATACCGGAGTATGGATGAGGTAGTTCGCGGGGCGAAGAGATTCTGTAGCTTTGGCATGCCACTCTAGTACTCCTAAATCCTCTTTTGATTTATTCTGAAAGTTTCTTATTTGTTATCGACTAATAATTTCTGTTTATAGGTTTGGGGATTAGAGCTGGAGTTGATTGTCAAGATATCCAATGTGGCGGATCATCTTCCAGCTATGGGGAAGTGGGGTGTCAATTGTGTCTTGAAAAGGCACCTGGCCCAAGTGCACGTCCATTAGGATCAGCTGAACTCCCTGACTCCTGAAGCAGTACCTAGAAAAAAAATAAGAAAAAAAACTTTTTAGTATTTTATCAACTTTATTCACTTACCTGCTATATTTTTTTTTATAGATACGAAGTGACCCATGGGGGCCGAAGAACAGATGGAACCCTAGGTTGGTTCATTCTAGGCCACTTTCCTTGAAGAGAGTTCTACTTCGTGGTCTCGATTGCCATGTGTGGTATCTTAGCGAGAGGGTTTACAACTGGAGCAGTTGGCCCCGAGCGAGACACGTCCCTAAGTCTCCTCCCTGGTACATTTTCTGGACACATGAGCTAGAGGGTAAGAAGCTTGATCGAGCTACCACTAGAGACCCGACCATTGATAATACTATGCAGCTGAAGAGTCGATATGCAGATTTTGCTCAGGCCCACCTCTTACAATGAGTGCCCTTGGATGTCGGCTCCACCTCTCAGGTATGTGTTTGATTCTTTGGTCACATTTCTTGAATCATCATATTCTGATGTGGTATCTGAATTTCAGGTTGTAGCTATTGGACCTGCATCTTGGGCTAGACCCCATGTTCTGGAGAGACCTTCGCAAAGACCTCGCACAGATCAGGGTGGATAGGGCACCTCGACTGGAGCATAATAGCCTAGACCTCCTGCCATTACCATCTCCGATCTAGTTGCTGGTAGTCTTGTATATACTCCAGACCCTTTGGCTCAATGTTGGGTTCCTCTAGGAGAGCTATCTCTCCATTTTCTAACTCTAGATGAGGAGCTGACACCTGCCTGTGCTCCCGCTGGCACCAACTTTGTAAGTTTGTATTTGACTTATTTTATGAATCATTCTTGATATGTATGTTAACATTAACCATTTAATTAATGATGCAGATTCTTTTAGAATAAGGCTAGTACATGTACAAGCTGATAGAGGCTCAGAGGGATTATATGTTGGACATCACCCAATAATGGAAGGTAAGGATTCTTATTATGCTTATATGTATGCATGCTTGCATGATTTACTCACCTTGTATTTGCTTGGATAAGATCGGGATGTAGCGAGCCAGGCGAGGATTGCTACTCTTGAGCGCCAGATTGATGTGCTCCAGATTAATGAAGATGAAGATAATGACGCGGAGGAGGGAGGTGATGCCGATGAGGGTGAGGATTCCAAGAGCACAGATTCAGATGCTCATTAGGCTAGGAGCCCTCTTGATTATTGAGAATAATACAATTGTTAATTCTGAAGTTTAGGAACTTTCTCGGACTTTGCTCAGATAGAATATTTCAAAATTAATTTTTAATTCAATTAATCTCAGTGTTAAAGAAATTTGGTGTTCTTGATTCCATGAATATATGTAAAACCGAATTCCATACTCATGACTGAAGTCATACAAAAATTCCAGACAAAATTTTTTTATTCACTGGTGGAGAGGCGTTCGTCTTTTTAAAGAGGTGCGTCGCCTCTTTAATCCCTGCCGCCTTGCAATGAGGTGATCACCTCTTTGTAATAAGGCATCACCTCCTCAAAGAGGTAATCGTCTCATCGGTGGTTCTGTAAAAGTTTCAAAATCCCTAGCCTCTTCTAAAAACTCCAATTTCTAGCTCCGCCATTTTCTCTCTTTTCTCTCTTTGAAAGATACCACAAACCTCCCAAAATGACCAAAAGAAGCTTGAAAAAACTGCAGACGATCTTTAAAAGCTTGGATGGCAAATCTTGGTCTAAATTAGAGCCATTTCATCTATCCATTTTTCGATCTTTACATGCTAGGAAGATCAATTTCTCATTTCTTCATGTTCTTGCTCAATTTTGGGATCCTTGAAACATGTCTTCAGGTTCAACACTATGGAGCTATGCCCCTTGCCAGAGGAGTTTGTGGCTATCCTCGGTTCTTAGACAAATTTTGCTTGTAAAATTGTAATTCCTTTGGTTGGAACTCCGGATTTGCACTCTATACAGTATCAAATGGCCCGAATGTTCAACTTTTCACCTTAGTCTTCACTTTACCATATCCTTAGTACTGAGATTCTAATAAACTCTTTTCTAGAAGTGATAATGGCTGTGGATAACAAGGAAGCATATTGGCCTCGGATGTTGGCCTTTTGTATGTATACTCAGTTTTTGCTTGTTTCTCCTTCTAGTAACGACGATTCCAAGATTTCTTATATCCTGGATTAAGTGGAAGCATGCCTAAATCCTTGTCCTCTTATACTGGATGAAACAATCATCAGATTAGACAACTTTGCCGAAACTAGACGATTCTCTAGAAGTCCTCTATTACTAGAGGTTTATTTTCTTTCCATTCTCCATTTACTATCCCTTTCTTTTATAATTTTTTACTTTTTGCATCTATAATCTATACAAGCATGGTTTTAAGAAAAGCTGAGGTTACTCAAACCTCCCAGAGATATCACATATTACAAAGCAAAGCATTATCGCACTTGAAGACTTCATTCTATTGCAGCAAATGTTTAGAGTTGGTTATCCACTTCCCCTAATACTCTGATCTACCGGATGTGCCCATGGTAGAGGTTACACCATGTGACTATTTGGTTTTACACTTACTGTATTCCTGTTGCTAGCCTTCATTTTTCCACCTTTTATAATCCTGCACAGCTTTGCAGGCAGTGTGAACAAAAATAATTAATCCCTGAACTTATGTATGAGTTTGAGCCAGGGCCTCTTACTCAGAATTTCCTAGATAATTTGGCTATGACTTGGCCTCAGAGGACCATTCAGAGGTATTTTGACTACAACAGAGATCAGTCCACTGACGACCAATATAAGGCATGAGTTCAGTTGCAACAGACAGAAATGGATGAATTTATTATGAACAGAGGGCATTATAGGCATCGAGTGCCCAAGGGGTTGAAAAGAAAAGAAGACGGAGTTAACTTATGTAATTTAGTCTTTATCACCTATTATTAGATGGAATTTCCTTTTTAGTTAAACAATGTGTAATAAACATTTAATGCAATGTTCAACAATAATGAAGGCAATCCATTCCATTTAATATGAGTACAAAGCGACTATACAATTTTGCTTCTTACATATCTTTTATCGCTAATTAGCTTGCCCTTGTAAGTTTTTCAATTAACTATTTTTTTGCTCTCTCTCTCTCCTTTTACATGTCCTTAATTTTTGCCTGGATCGCCTCTTTTAAGGTTTTCAATCCAACAGGACTTTGTTTTTTATTTTTTTATCTCTAATTTCTGCTTAGGCATCCTCTTTTGCAGTTTTCTCCCTAGTAAGACTTTACAAAAAATATTTCTTTAGCTTGTCGAGGTTGATATGCTCTCTAAATTCATTCCCTTCTAAATCGAATATAATAGCAGTGCCCTTGGAGAATAGTTTCTTGACCAAGTACGGGCCTTCCCAATTCGGTTTAAACTTTCCCCGCGGATCAGTCATAATTGGCCTAGTCAGTTTTAAGACCAAATCACCGTCTTTAATCTTCCCTGGCTTAATCTTCTTGTTGTAAGCCCGAGCTATTCTTTTCTGATACAACTGTGAATGATACATAGCTTTCATTCTTTTCTCATCCAATAATGTCAGCTGTGCCAATTGGCTTTCCACCCACTGATACTCATGAATTCTGGATTCCAAGAGAACCCGCATGGACTAAGTTCCAATTCTATTGGTAGTATTGCCTCATATCCGTATACTAGCAAATATGGAGTTACGCTAGTGGATGTCCTTGCAATAGTCCTGTATCCCCATAATCCAAACTAAAGATATTCAGACTAATCCTGGTAGTTTTCCAGCATCTTTGATAGAGTCCTCTTTACATTCTTATTGGCGGCTTCCGCAGCACCATTCGGTTGTGGTCTATATGGAAATGATCTGTGATGCTCAATCTTGTATTCTTTTAGCAAAGTAGTTGTCTCGGCTTGAAACTGAACACCATTATTAGAGACAACGTGATGAGGCAAACCATATCGGCAGATTATGTTCTTCTCTATAAATCTTGCCATCTGTTTCGACTTAACCGTGGTGAATGATTCTGCTTCAACCCACTTAGAGAAATAGTCGATTGCTACCATAATGTGCCAATGCCTGTTGGATGCCTTTAGCCTCACTTCCCCGACAATATTGATTCCCCAAGCTACAAACGGCCACGGAGTAGTCAATCCTTAATGTTCTATTGAAGGCAAATAGCTTACATCACCATATTCTTGAAAGTTATGGCATTTCTTTACGTATTGCACACAATCTGCTTCCATGGTCAGCCAAAAAAAACCTTGATGAGTTATTTTCTTAACTAAGACTGTTCTGTTCATGTGTGGTCCGCATACACCTTCATGAACTGCTTCTATAATTTTTCGAGCCTTAACCTTAACAACACATCTGAGGTGTACTCTTATCGGCATTCTTTTATACAACATCCTGTTATGGCTGATGAACTGCCGGGATAGCATTCTCAGGGACATCCTTTCTTTTCTATCAACATCATCAGGGAATCACCCCGTTTCCAGGTAGTGCTATAAATCCTGGAACTAGGGTTTCTCTATGGGGTCAATCGACATTATCCTGATTCATGATAAGGAGTTCGGGATTTTACCAGATTGAGAGGTTTGACTGTTGCTTGTTTCTTTCCTTTCCATATTGAAGCCATGGTGGCTAAGGCGTCTGCCATCTGATTTTCTTCTCGTGGTAAATGTACAAACTTGCACTGAGTAAAAGAAAATAAAATGGTGATTGCATAATCATAATACTACTTCAGCTTGTCTTCTTTGACTTCCCATTGTTTAGAGATATGCTTTACCACTAATATCGAGTCTCCATATACTGTGATCTCATTTGCCCCTATATTCTAGAGAGCTTCTAAACCATAAATGCAGGCCTTATACTCTGCTTGATTGTTGGTGACCTCAAATTCTAATCTTTTCACCATCGGGATCATTTCTCGTTCTGGTGAGATTAGAATTACACCAATAACTGCTCCTTTGCTATTGATGGCCCCATCAAAATACATTTTCCATATTTGGATTTCGATTGCCCCCAGGTGTTCATATGGAAACTCTAACTCCTATTCCTGTCTGTCATCCACTGGATTATGAGCCAAAAAATCTGCCATCGTCCTTCCTTTCACTAACTTCTTTGCCACATAATCTATGTCGGACACTGTGAGTAAAACCAACCATCTTGCCATTTTTCCTATGAGTGATGGAGTTTGCTGGAGGTATCTGAGTGGATCATGCTTTGAAACCGCTTGAACCCTGTAGGATTGGAAGTAATGTCGAAGCTTCTTGGTCACCCAAATCACTTCTAGATATGTTTTCTCGATGAGGCTGTAGTTGGACTCGTATGGTAGAAGCTTCTTGCTCAAGTAATAGACTGCGTGCTCAACCTTCCTGTCGCCTTCTTAGGCTAACATTGTGCCTATTGCCTCCCTCTCAATGGTGAGGTAGAGAATCAATAGTTTACCTGATCTGGCTGGCTGTAAAATCGGAGGATTCATCAAATAATTCTTGATAGTTTTGAAACCCTAGTAACAGTTGTCATCCCAGATAATTGACTGATTTTTCTTCAAGAGCTTAAAGATGGGCTCACAGATAGTGGTAAGCTTGGCTATGAACCTACTGATGTATTATAGTTGTCCGATGAATCCTCTGACCTCTTTCTCATTCTTCAGTGCAAGCATTTCTCTGATCGCTCTAACTTTATCCAGATCCACTTTTACGCCTTTCTGGCTGATGATATGTCCTAATAACTTCCCAGAGGTCACCTCAAAAATACACTTCTTCGGGTTAAGCCTGAGGTTGTATTTTTCTGCTCTAGCCAGGAATTTGTCTAAAGCCTCAAAGTGTTCTTCTCGCGTCGGAGATTTCACTGTCATGTCATCCACATATATCTCAATCTCCTTATAAACCATGTTATGCAACAATGTGGTAGCCATCCTCTGATAAGTGGCCCATGCATTCTTCAACCCAAATGGCATGACTAAATAGTAATAGACGCCCCATTTAGTGGTGAACAAAGTCTTTAACTTGTCTATCACTGCCATCATAATTTGGTTGTACCCTGAGAAACCATCCATGAAAGAATACATTACATTAGAGGTGGCACTATTGACTAGAGTGTCAATGTGTGGCGAATGGAAATCATCCTTTGGGCAAGCTTTGTTTAAGTCTCGATAGTCCACATACATCCTGACCTTTCTGTCCTTCTTAGGAACCAGAACTATGTTAGCCAGCCATTGAGTGTCATTTACTACATTGAGGAACTTTGCCTTTAATTGCTTCTCCACTTCTTCTTTGATCAAGAGAGCCCATTCCGGCCTTAATCTCCTCTTCTTTTATTTTACCGATGTGATGTGAGAATATGTAGGGATTCTATACTTTGCGATCTCTTTGCCAATCCTAGGCATATCCTCATAACCCCAAGCAAATACTTTCTGTCTTCTTTTTATTGTTTCTTTCATTTTTTCTCTCTCATCAAGAGTTAAGTCAGAAGCAAGAAGTATGTTTTTAGGGTTATTGTATGTACCTAAATTAAATGATTCAGTTTGCGCTGAATTAATGTCAAACATATGCATGAAATGATCATCACACACAGAATAACCATTTGGGAAACATCACACACATAACCAAAGTCAGACTCTATTGCATTAACTTTAGAAAGGAAAACATCATCAAGTTCAAATAGGCTACAAAGAGAAATATCAATATCATCATAGAAAATATGCATAACAGAATCTAACACATAGGATTTGAAGTCACGTTCATTTTCCTGGTCAGTAGCGTCCTTCAACTCCATTGTAGGGACATCCTCTTCATGTTCTGGAGACAGCAAAGTCAGACTCTATTGCACCAGTTCTTCCACCACTAGTTCCTTCATTACAACTTTATTAGTCCCATTCACCTGTTCAATAAAAATTTCAAAACTGGGGACCAATTTCTCAACACTTATTAACGGCTCAAAAGCTCCTCGATATGGGGTATTGGCACCTTTCTCCACAAACATCTCCCACAATAGCTTGATGTTTGACTTAGTCTTTGCTTTCTTCTTCTCGAACTTAGCCTTGATTCTACCATCTTTTTCAGATTTGCCATCCTCGGAATATCCTATCCCGTGCTTCAAAAACGCGACCTTAGACTCCATATACTCAGGTGGGCCTTGCTGATCCCTTCCTAACCCCATTCCAGGCATAAAATTCTAGTTCTTCATCATGTTCATAATTTTAGGATTTAACTCATCTTGGTAAATCATGCAAATTTCCAAGCTCGGACTAAGAGGGATTTCCTGAGGTGCTAACTTTAAAGTAGCAACAACGGCTTCAGTTTTAGCCAAGATGGTGATCACTCTTCCCTCGTGTGGAAACTTGATCTTTTGATGCATAGTAGATAGGACACCTCCTAAGGGATGGAACCATGGTCTTCCTAGTAAGATGGCAAAGGTCACTGAAATATCAATCACATGAAGGTTGACCCAAACTTCAATAGGTCCAGTTCTGACCAACGCCTTGAATGTTCCTTCAACAGGCCTTTTGGTGTCATCATAAGCTTTAATCACCATATTAGATGACTTCAAATTAGCTACTGTCAATCCCAACTTGGGCATAATCTTTAAAGGGCAAACATTAATAACAGATCCATTGTCCACCATCACACTGCAGGTTAACTTTCCCTTCACTTCCGCCTTGATAAACAAAGGCTTGAGGTGATCTCTTCCTTCTAGAGGCAAATCCTCATCAGTAAACATAATAGCTCCATGGGGGCTTTCTGTTAATGCATCCACCAACTGTTCAGGGGTATGGATTATAGGAACTTTCTTATGATCTAAAGCCATAACTAGTGCCTCCCAATGGGCTTTGGAGTGCATAAGCATCTCCTAGACACTAGAGAGAGTTTTCTCTTCCTTATTGGTCTCAGCATATTTCTTAATTTTCTCTTCTTTCTTAAATTCTTCTTTTGAGTCTATTTCTTTTCCTCCAGACTCAACAGATTTCACTTCTTCCTCCTTCTTTTTAAGTTTTTCAACTGGTTGGATTTGTTTTCTTTCGTCATTCTTCCACAGATCAAAAACTCCTCCCTCTTCATCATCAGAGCTCCAAATATCCAGGACAATCATATTAACCTCAACAGGTTGTTCTATCAGACTTAGGAATTTTGGTTTGGTTTTTAGTGGTGCAGATGTGGTATCAATAAAGGAGTTCAAGACTTACACCTTAGTTAAATCGGTGTTTATTACGAGTATGAATTGATTTGGTGGTGGCATGTTTCTGTAGTTAGGTAGGGGGTTATTTCTGGTGTTTGGTTTTCTGTTTTCGGGATCGATGATTTTACCTTTGTCAATCAAATCTTGGATTTCGTGTTTCAAATGAGTGCAGCTGTCGGTATCGTGCCTAATATTTTGATGGTATTTATAATACAATTTCGAGTCAGCAATGGGAAATGGTGGTCTCTACGGTAGAGGTTGCAATAAGTTGTTCTCAATCAGTTTTTCTAAGACTTTAATTGGTCTCCCTAGATTTGAAAATCTTCTAGGTTGTTGAACAATGTTTATCTGCACATTACTACTTGACCCAATCCCATTGCTGGATCCGGCCCCTTCTCTAACTGGGGGTCTCCTATTGAAGGATTTTCTCTCTTTGTGCTAAATCATATTCTTTCTGCACTCTAAATCTATACAGTTCCTAAAAATTTTAGATCCCTAAATCTTTCAACTTCTTGGAGAGTGGGAGCACACATCCCTCCATTGCTATCACTAACTTATCAGTCTCGGCCGGCTGGTGTTTCATCTGTGCTAGCTTTACTCTCCACCTGATCAGGTAGTCGGCAAAAGGTTCATTAAACTTCTGCTTTATATTCTGCAAGTCTCTCAGAGATGCCTCCATCTGAATGTTAAGGCTATATTTTTTTACAAAAGTAGCACACAATCCCTACCAGTCAACTTGGATATAAGGTTCCATGGAATAATACCACCTAACTGGTGCTCCTTCGAAAGACAGGGAAAATTGTTTGACAATTGACACTTTGCTCAAGCCAGTTGTTTTTATATGGGTCATATACTGTTTGAGATGTAGATAGGGATCTTCAACACCAGTGAACTTCTTCATATCAAGAAATCTAAATTTTCAGGGTAGAGGGTCATCATCTTCTCCTAAACTCAAGTCAAAGTAGTTTATCGAAGCATCTATCCCTTTCTCCTTCATCTGCATCTGCATTAGAGCCATAGTTTTAACAAGATCTTTAGCCCAATCTGGCTTCTCTACACTTTCCGAGGCATTCAACCATTCTCGGGTAACCGGTTCTGCCAATAGAGTTTTCCGGTCATCCTCCATTTCTTGCCTTTCTGGATTTTCATCATCAAGATTAAGTGGTGGTGGTGGAGGCGTTGGTGGTTTTTCTCTGGTTGAATTCATCATCGCTGTCATCATCTTGCATAATTGTTCTGGTTTGTTTGACTATTTTCGCCTTAAACTATTCCGGATCAAAACTCGTTGATATTGTTTCTTTCGACATTTTGACTAAATGACCGGTGTTGGAGCAAGTCCAAGCGGATGACTGGTTTGAATATATATCTACAACCTTTACAGGTTAGAAATATGCATGGCTTGTATGCATGATATGCAGGTTTAGTTAATTATTTAAGAAGGAAAATAACCACTTATTCACACATAACATGTAATAAAATAAAGCTTTTCAAGCGGTATCTCCACCCTTATTTCTCCCACACGCGTATTCAATGGAGAGTTTCTTTTCCTAGGATTATTGACCAAGTTTTGATTATCAACAGGGGACATCAAAACTGACATATGCCAAAAGAACTCTCAAGACGAGGCAAACAAGTAGCAATTCCTTTGAATAAAATCAAAGTCTATTTTAATGGGCGTGAAAGGCCCAACTTTGGCATAGTCCACTTGTAAATCGGCTCGGGCTTTATTATAAGGATTACTAAATGGCATAAATCACACACATTTGGGAAAATCTTAGTGGAAGTTTCTAGGTCATTTACATGAGGTGAGTCATAGGTAAAAAGCTTTGGCTCCCACAGTTATATACTCCCATTATGTCTCTGCACTCAAGGTTCCATGTGACATGGGTAAGTATGTGCTATGAGTGACAATAATCGAATACTTCACCACCAGGTTTGAGTGAAACACAGACAACGAAGCAAAAACTATTTTCGGGTTAGTTGGAATTAGTGTGCACATTGTATGGAAATGTGTCATGAATGCAAGCATTGCAAAGGAAATAAGGAAATAATCAAGGATCATAAATTAAAAAATATAGGAATCAGTTTCTATATCCCCAGTGGAGTCACCACTGTAGGCGACGGGGTCTAGCGCGCGCCTAAGTGTTGGCGACAACGACACTGTGCAAGCTCAAGGCTTGCTAGGAAATACATAATGGGCTTAGGCCCAAAATAAAAATGGAATCACCACCCGGATAAAAGGTGGGATACACTATACAATAACTAGATTCCACAGAGGTTCCCAGAACCCGTCATCAGAGATCGGGTTCGAAAACTAGGTATGGGCTTTTAAATGCCCACTCAACCTTGCGGTTGGCCTTCGTGTGTGTTTTGTATTTTATTACCTTTGATTATTTCATTATTTCATTAATATTGGGTGGATTGCAAATTTTTTCAATTTTATAATTTAATCCAAGTTTGCACATTAATCATTTTGCATGCTTCATTACCTTGCACTAATTACAAATAAGAATAAATATTACAAACATTTATTCAAGACAATCGGGGAAGGGATTAGGGATTATAATAACTTATACAATTACAATGATACTGAATCCAAATAAAACCTCTTAGGAACTAATTAATTCACTAGCTACTTAGTGATTAGAAATCACCAAGAAACCTACAATAAACAAAAGTTAGTTTCATTTTGCAACAAAAAAATCTCATTCGTAAAAGAAATTTGCATTAAACTTGTATAAAATAGACATGAGTATTAATTTAGACATGGATTAATTACTCAATCAAGCCTAATCTCATGGCAGCCACATGCAATATTGAAGATATGAGGCAAGATATACGTATCAGATACTGAAAATAAACTAAAAGATACTAAAATAGAAGCTAGATTAGGCGGGTTTATGGGGAGAAGTCGGCGTCACCCCAAAGAGGCATCGCCCCTTAATGAAGAGGCGTTGCCTCTTCATAAAGGAGCGACGTCTCTTTGAAGAGAAGTCAGCTCTTCAGCGGGAACTCGAATTCACTGGTTACTTAATTCTTAAGTAAATCAAATTTCATGCACAGTAAACGTAAATCTACCACTAATACATTGATATTTCACATAATCATACCCTCATATAACATTCAATAAGAAAATAAATGATCAAAACCAACAAATAGAGTCTTAGGGAAACAAGAACTTGAAAAGCTCAAAAATAGCAATTCTTACTGAATAAACCACGTTTGATGCTCCTAACAGAACCCTCAGAGCTTGGTTTGTAAGTTTGTGTACTTTGAATGAAAGAAAACATTCTTTTCCTTCAAGAAAATTCACTCTTCTTAGTTAAACTCTTGTTTTTCATCCCCTTTTCAATTTTTTTTTTCTTTTCTTTATTTCACTCAAAGGGTGTTTCTTCTTTTTCTGTATTCTTTGGTGTCTCTTCTTAGTGTCTAATCTTTTATCTCAGACCCTAAAGTCCTCTATTTAAGCCATCTTCCCTTTCTCAATTCCCTAAAAAAGCAATTAGGACTAGAAATCATCATTTTCCATTACTCCCCTTATCCTCTCTACTCCATTTCTACTTTGAAAGTCATCCTTTCATGCACAAATATGCAGGCCAGAGATATGTGGGTCCACTTGGGAGTGTAATGGGGCCAAAGTGCATTTAATGTAAAGTTAGGTTGGCCAGTAAAGAGACGTTATCTCATCGGGCCTAAGGCGAAGAGGCATCGCCTCTTGGGAAGAGGCTATTGCCTCTTCACTAGGCTTGGCCTGGGCCGAGTGGGCTTGGGCTCAAATTTGGTATTTTGGACCTGGGTTAGGGGTTTTGGGCTAGGTTTTGGCTTTCGAGTTTGTTTTAAAGAAGGCTTCAAGTCTTCTTACACTCAAAATTTTGAATTGCTTATCATTGGGTCTTTGTTGCGGGCCGATCAAACCGAGGGTCTCCACATTTCATCATCTATTATTTTTAAAAAAAATAAAAATCTATTTGCAACATAAAAAATACAATAAAAAATATATATTAAAAAATTAATGAAAACAGCTCACACAACACGTGGATTCGCAACTATACTCTGTTGTTGAACCAATTACTTAAATATCAACAACTAGTCCAATAATGGAGGTGCACCATATTGTTCTTAAACTAATTAAGCTTTATCATTTACAAGGTTAATTTTCCTTAACTATAAATTAAAAATTCATATTAGACCAATTGAAAGTTGAGCTTTATCATCATTTTACATAAATATTTATGTGTTTTCCTATTCCATAATTTTTATTTCCTTTGATAGTCAAGTTATGTAGTTTACTTGCCTCTTTGTGATGGAAATATGGGAAGGATTGAAATTAACTGCCTAAAAGTTAGAATATCATACAAAAAAAATATTGTATAGAATTTTCATTGTTGTTCCATTAGCTTATAAATAACAAAATCAATGTGTTTTTTTATACATATATAACTATTGCTTTAGCCAATATTATAATTTAACCACCACTCAAAACTTAGATATCTTAACAATTTAACTTTTCAGGTATTATGTACAAACAGAAGAAAATGTAACAAGGGGTAAAATTCTTAGCATTAGTTCTTCAAACAAATTACTCATTCAAAAATTAACTAATTAATTTATAATTTCAAGAACAAAATTAATTATCTATATGTTTCTATTAAAAAAAAAACCAATTAACTTCTTATTTATAATTATATTTCCACATTTTATTTATAATTATTATTCATCTACATGTTACCTCAATTTTTTTACTAAACAAAATATTGTTTAATTGCTCTTTCAATGTCTTCTTATTTTTACAACATTTACTTCTTATTCTTTCTCATTTACAATTTCAAATACCACAAGTTCAATATAGATCTAAAGAATTTTGAGTCCAACAATATAATTACAATAAATTCAAGTCAATGAAAAATGATCAAAAGAGTTTGTCAACAAAAGAATAAATAAACTCTATAAATATATGGGATTTATCTTTACTTCTACAAATCAAAATTCACTGAAGATGTCAAAATACTACAACAATCACACTAACTTGGAAACTTACATACAACATTGCATCAGCTATGATCCAACACATCTTAGATATTTCTCGAGGACCAATTTTACTTTTGTAAATCATTAAACAACCTCATTCCAAAAATATTCTTCCAAAACTTAGATAAACATTTCTAAAATGATTCCTTACCCATTCTTCACAACAAAATATCAAGATAGACTACTGTGTCGACAAAAATCAACAACATATTGGAAAAGAAAATATGAGATTTCAAGTTTGTATGATTATACAACAATTAGTTGCATAAAATGTTTACTTATTTTATCATTCAATAATTGCTAAATAATTATCTCCATGATAATATATTTATTTTCATTCAAAAAATAACTAACATTATTAACTTACTATTTTTCCTATTATTTAAAAAAACTAATTCCAATATATTATTATTTATAACTTTATTTCATATTTTATAATAAAATATTATTAGAATAATTACTCTTTCACACAACTCGCGGGTCACCCACTAGTTATTTATATATTATTCTGAGAGCACATATATAAATGCTCCTTTATATCAGGCTTCGGTCAGCTCCTTCAATTCCTGGCATCTTGTCCAAATAATGAAGGTTTTTTTGTTAATCGGGAGGATATTTTTATCCTTATTTTTATTGTATATTTACTTGGTAGAAATATTCATTGTTAATGTTTAGAGTTATTTTCTCTGTACTGAAAATGACTAAGGTAGATTGGATCCTTGTTCCAAAAATAAGTTACCAAAGGCAAAGTAATATGATACATATGCTCCTTTATGTTGTTGCACTTAATAATTTCATGTACCTGCACATTAAATTCTCTCATATACTGTGTAGAAAATAAAATAAATATTGCTTTTGCATCTTTTAGTACTATATAATCTAAGTTTGTTGTACAATAAAGATGTTGTGTATGTGTGTATATATAGTTTATTTATTATTGGACCGGATCTATATATGGAGACATATATGTAAATACTTCTTTCTTTATAGCCCACTGTAAAGGCTTCCTTAATTCATTTTTACAGTAGTGTATATATATATATATATATATATATATATATATATATATATATATATATATATATATATTAAGAAATAAGAATAGAAATTGTTAATTCTTGGTTAGGCTGAAATTGAATGTTGCTAGCCATAGATTGGACACAGTTAATCTTATGATAGGGTAATACAACAATTACAATATATTCAAATCAACTAGTACAAACTAACACTAATACAATAATAACAACTATATATATAAATATATATAAGAATCAAGAGTAATTAATGAAAAAATAATATTGTAGAATTAAAAGTGGGCTTCGTTTATGGTTAGATGAACGAACCGCCAGGAGCTCGTATGAGAGTTGGTTTAACTGCCCTAACTATGACAGAATATTTTTGAGATGTTAATGAATAAGACGTACTTCTATTTATTGGCAATATCTTATATTTCGTCTAAGCAAGATCTAAAGTATCCGCCTTATTAGGTATAATGCCTTTCGCTATGGGTTATCAACCCATCCTTAGTACGCACGTACACGCGTACACTCGCGCACGCAGGCATGCACACACACATGCGCACGAGCCCAGCCCACCCTTTATGGCTATATACATACAAACATCTGTACGTCCCCTCAATCTCCTTGAAAACTGCTAGACATTGAAAGACTAATAATAAAAATAAAAGATGTGCTGAAAACTAGGCACAACCAAGAACCGATTATGGCCCGGTCAAACCCAGGCCCAAAATCGATAAAATTTGAAACTGAATTGAACTAACCCTATCCCGTAGGGGGGAACCGATTCCTCCACATTCGAAACTGTGAACTGATGGTTTTGATTCCTAATTGCCAACTATTAAAAAATAAAAGTTTTTTTAACTAACCATTTGGGGGGTTAGGGGTCGTGCATTGGGCTCTACCCCAATCAAGTTGTAGTTTTTACTCCCACCAAATGGCCACTTGGTGGGGGAGGGTTAAATGCACAGCCCTCCATGGTTAGTTAAATTTTTTTTTCTACGTTTGGTAGTTCAGAATCAGAATCACTGGTTTACGGTTCTGGATGGCGAGGAACTAACCTTAAACCAATTTTAAACCAATTTCACTACAGGATAGGACTGGTTCAGTTTGATTTTAAATTTGAGCAATTTTGGGCCCGAATTTGTCCGAGTCGATTTCGGGCCAAAACTGGCTCTTGTCCGGGCTTAGTTTTAAGCACATCTTTTATTTTTATTATTAGTCTTACAATTTCCACCGATTTTCAAGGAGGTCGAGGGGACATATATATATGTCTATACCTAGTGGAGGGCTTCTGGAAAATGCTATGACAAAAGATGTAAATCTCCACTATCAATTTAGAGATCCAACTTAAAATCACCGTCCCAATAGGGGGACGAATTTTGAATAAATTTTAGGTACTAATGCTCATGGCTGTAAAGCACATTAACTATGCTTGTAACTGTGATCACCTAACATTTCTACAATGTTACCTGCTTGACCAACCAAACACAAGCTTAATTAATAAACCTTTTGCGTTTACTTTTGAAAATTGGATAGCAGAATATCCTATAACACCAATTCAAGCTTACAAAATCCCTCAAATACACCCTAGAAGAAATCAAGTAAAAACCTATTATGTTGCTAAATATCTAAGAAATATTATTAGAAAATTAGTACGTTTTTTACATTTACCTTATGATTAAGAGAACCTGTCTGCTGGTGATTTTGATACTGGCAATCTAGTTATGGTTGGTGGTGAAATAAAATTATAGAATTTGACATTTGATGATGCATCAGAGATTAATAAAATGAGCTTTTTTTTTTTTTGCATATTTAAGGTCTTGAGAGCAATTTTTGGAAACAATCAACACCTTCCTCATGATATGAAGAAGTTCATTAATGTACTTGAGAGTACAACTTCAAGGTAATAACATGCATTTTATGTTATTGTTTTATATTACTTTATATTACATGATCTAATTTTTTTCAATTTCTTATTTTTCAGTCATATGGAAACTTTGATTGTGAACCATGTTGTAATCATGTTATATAAAATGAAAGTTTCATTTATAAAGAAAACTTGGTCAGGATGACAGGATTATGAAAATAGAAAACTCTACCAAATAGTTATTGCTCATTTAGGACCTCCTTATAGTTAGAAGGGAACGTTCCATGATCCTTCAAATCCGTTAGTTCAATCAGTTGAACTTAGTCCACTGTTAGATGTTTATAATGAAAGTGTTTAAAGAGAGAGACATAAAGCTACCGTTCATGGACCTAATTTTATTTTTGAGCAAAATAGCCAAATCATTAGATATTTGAGGAATATTGATGAACATCTACTAGAATAAGGACATAAGGTATATAAATTTCTTAAGACTTGTTATAATTTCTCAAATAAATTATTTGTTATTTTCGAAATCAAATTAGTTAGTTTGAAGATATATAATTTAAAAAATAAATTCTATGTTATTTTTTAAACAAATTATTTTCTTTTATTGATGTACAATATGGGACAACCTTTCATGATTTGGAAGATGAAGTCATGTTAATGCATGTTTTCGAAAAGGAAATTGAAGCATTTCAAAGATAGTTGTGGGAAGTAGGGATTTTGAATGATTTTGTAAGTAGGACATTGTTAAACTATAAAATATCAAAAGTTTTTTAGTAAAAAATTGAAGATGTTTGATTTGGTGTAGTTACTGGAGGTAAAATCTGATAAGTTTGTGCATTAAACGACTACTTAGTGGGGGAGGGCCCAACGCACAATCCACCTAACAGTTAGTTAATTTTTTTTTTTTATATTTGGCGATTCGAAATTGGAACCGTTGGTTCACGGTTCTGGATGGGGAGGAATCAACACAAAATCTATTCCCCTATGAGTTACGGTTGGTTAAGTCCAATTTCAAATTTGACCAATTCTAGGCCCAAGTTTGACTGAGCCGATTTCGGGCCAAAATCGTCTCTTGGCCGGCCTAGTTTTAGGCACATCTTTTATTTTTATGATTTGGCTTCCAATTTCCACTAGTTTTCATGGAAGTTGAGGCCAATGCCAGTGAGAAATACAAATGTATGTACCTAGTGGAGTCTTTTGGGAAATGTTGTGACAAAATATATAAATCTCCAATATCAATTTGAAGATGTATCTCATGATCACCATCCCGATAGAGTGGATGATTTTGGACAAATTTTACATATTGACACTCATGTGGTTCTAGATAGAACAACTCTCACAAAAGGCAAGACTGTAAAACATATTGACTATGCTTATAACTGTGATCACCCAACATTTCTACAATGTTACTTGCTTGAACAGCCAAACATAAGTCTACTTAATAAACCTTTTGATTTTACTTTTGAAAATTGGATAGCACAATATCCTATAGCACCAATTCAAGCTTACAAAATCCTCAATTACACCCTAGAAGAAATCAAATAAAAGCCTACTATGTTGTTAAATATCTAAAAAAGATTATTAGAAAGTTAGTAGGTTTTTTACATTTACGTTATGATCAAGAGAACTTATCTGCTGGTGATTTTGATATTGCCAATCTAGTTGTGGTTGGTGGTTATAGAAATCTAGAATTTGACATTTGATGATGCATCAGAGATTAATAAAAGGAGCGATTTTCTTTGCATATTTAAGGTTTTGAGAGCAATTTTTGGACACAATCAACACCATCCTCATGATATGAAGGAGTTCTTTAATATACTTCAGAGTAAAACTTCAAGGTGATAACATGCATTTTATGTTATTATTTTATATTACTTTTATATTACATGCATTCTAATTTTTTTCCATTTCTTGTTTTTCAGTCATATGAAAACTTTGATTGTGAACCATATTGTAATCATTTTGCATAAAATAAAAGTTGCATTTATAAAGAAAACTTGATTAGGACGACATGATTATGAAAACTAGAAACTTTACCAAATAGCAGTTGCTCATCTAGGACCTTCTCATGGTTGGAAAGGAAGGTTCCATGATCCTTCAAATCTGTCAGTTCATTCAGTTGAACTTGGTCCACTATTAGATGCTTATAATGAAGGTGTTCAAAAAAATAGACATAGAGCTCCAGTTCATGGACCTAATTTTATTTTTGAGAAAAATGGTTAAGTCCTTAGATATTAGAGAAATATTGTTGAACATCTACCAGAATAAGGACACAAGGTATATAAATTTCTTAAGACTTGTTATAATTTCACAAATAAATTATTTATTGTTTTCTAAATCAAATTAGTTAGTGTGAAGGTATATAATTTCACAAATAAATTCTATGTTGTTTTTCAAACAAATTATTTACTTTTATTGAGGTATATTTTGGGATTGTTTTTCAAACAAATTATTTACTTTTATTGAGGTATATTTTGGGACAACCTTTTATGATTTGGAAGTTGAAGTCATGGTAATGCATGTTTTCATAAAGGAAATGGTAGCATTTCAAAGATTATTATGGTAAGTAGGGATATTGAATGGTTTCCTAGGTAGGACATCATTAAATTATAAAATATCAAAAGTTTATTTTAGAAAAAAAAATTGAAGTTATTTGATTTGGTGTAGCTACTAAAGGTAAAATTTGATAAGTTTGTGCATTAAACGGGTACTTGGTGGGGAGGGCCGGATGCATAGCTCCCTAATGATTAGTTAAAAAAATTTTCTTATTTTTTTAATATTTAATGGTTTAGAATCAGAACTATTGATTCACAATTTTGGATGGGGAGGAATTAGCCCTAAACTAATTCCACTAGGGGTTAGGGCTGGTTTAGTCTGATTTCAAATTTGATCGGTTTTGGGCCGGGGTTTGATCGGGCCAAAATCGGCTCTTGTTCAGGCCTAATTTTAGGCACATCTTTTATTTTTATTATTACTTTTGCAATTTCCACCAGTTTTCATGGAGGCCAAGGCCAAGGTCGAGGGGACATACAAATGTATATACCTAGTGGAGGTCTTCTGAGAAATATTATGATAAAAGATATAAATCTATAATATTAATTTGGAGATCCATCTTAAGATTATCGTCCCAATAGGGGGGACGAATTTGGGAAAATATTAGATACTAACACTCATGGTGTTCTAGGCAAAACAACTCTTACAAAAGGCAAGGCTGTAAAACACACTAACTATGCTTATAACTGTGATCACCCAACATTTCTACAATGTTACCTGTTTGACAACCAAACACAAGCTTACTTCATAAACCTTTTGAGTTTACTTTTGAAAATTGGATAGCACAATATCCTATACCACCAATTTAAGCTTCCAAAATCCCTTAAATACACCCTAGGAGAAATCAAGTAAAAACCTACTATGTTGCTAAATATTTAAGATTATTAGAAATTAGTAGGTTTTTTACATTTTCTTTATGATCAAGAGAACTTGTCTGTTGGTAATTTTGATATTGCCAATCTAGTTATTGTTGGTGGAGAAATAAAATTCTAGAATTTGACATTTGATGATGCATCATATATTAATAAAAGAAGCAATTTTCTTTGCATAGTAAAGGTCTTGAGAGCAATTTTTGGAAACAATTAATATTTTCCTCATGATATGAACTTGAGAGTATAACTTCAAGGTAATAACATGCATTTTATGTTATTATTTTATATTACTTTATACTACCTGTGTTCTAATTTTTTCAATTTCTTATTTGTAGTCATATGGAAACTTTGATTATGAACCATGTTGCAATCATGTCGCATAAAATGAAAGTTAAATTTATAAAGAAAACTTGGTCAGGACAACATTATTATGAAAACATGATACTTTACCAAACAACAGTTGCTCATCTGGGACCTTCTCATGGTTGGAAATGAAGGTTTCATGATCCTTCAAATCCATCAGTTCAATCAGTTAAATGTGGTCCACTGTTAGATGCTTATAATGAAGGTGTTCACCAGAGCTTTAGTTCATGGCCCTAATTTTATTTTTCAGCAAAATGGCCAAATCAATAGATTTTCGAGGAATATTGTTGAACATCTACCAAAATAAGGACATAAGGTATATAAATTTCTTAAGACTTGTTATAATTTCACAAATAAATTATTTATTGTTTTCTAAATCAAATTAGAGCATCTCCAATAGTACTTTTATTTTAAAAAGCATCTTTTACATAATAAAGATGTTGACCTTAGCAATAATCAATCTTGATTTTGATCTTAAAAAACATTATTTTGAGCATTTAATATTGTTGTTTAAGTGTGCATAAGCTAGGACTATAATGGAAATCAAAACAAAGTTAAGTGTGCTTTTGGGCTAAATCAACCTTCGGAATTCCAGGAAGATTTTGGAAGTCTTAGACTTTTATAATGAGAAAGATGTATTCTTAACATTTGAATCAGACATCATAAGATTTCCGACTTGATATTACTTGTCAAAATCCAAATTCATTTGGGTTTGGAAATATTCAGTTAAAATCAGCATATGCAATTTTCATTTTGATTTGAGCAGTTCTTAGTATTTTAACCATATCTAGAGATAAAGATGCCCAATTGAGGTGATTCAAAGTGCTATGAAAATCTAAGACAAATACCTATAACTTTTACGAAGAAATATAAGGCTGATTCGATCTTATTCAATGGCTAAAATTCATGATCCCGACCGAGACCATGCAAGTCCCGACCAGGACCAAAATTGCACCAAATTGAAGAAATCTTCCAGAACATATCTCGGGCCAATGTCCCAACCAAGATTAGTGTGATCCTAACTGAGATTAAGGCAGTCATGACTGGATCAATGCATACTTCAAACATAACGGCTATAACGGATATATTTTTGAATATCCCGACCGGGATCAGTGTGATCAAGATCGGGACCAAAGAAAATGCAGGCTAAAAGTCCAAATTTCATTCAAATGAAGTTTGAATTTGTTGAAAATAAAATTATTATTTCCAACAGCTATAATTGAATTGCTCAACTATAAATACAACATATGAAGATCATTTAGAGGTTACGAAACTTGTTTTTCATTTATACATTCTTAAGTATTCAATTAAAGCTCAAAATTCTTTTTAATTCATTCTTGTATTTAGTAAAATCTTGTGAGAGTTTGGTGAGTGATTAGAATAAAAATTCTTATTCTTCTATTTTCTGGGTTTAGAAAAAAGGAAGTGAGGTTCTATTATAAAGGAATTGGTTTAAGTGTTTAGCCATTAAAACACTTGGGAATTTGGTTTTAGTGTAAGCCTTCAAAACCCTTGTGAATCGATTTTTGAGTAAGCCTTGAAAACTCAAGTTTTAAGGTTTGAGTTGAGCCTAAAACTCAAGTTGTAAAAATCAATCTAGGGAAATAGATTGTGGTGATTCAAAATCCTAACTTGGGGATAAGTTAGGTGGAGACGTGGGATTGTTTAGAATCCGAACTCCTTAAATTCTTGTGTTCATCATTCTTCCTTCTCAACATTCTTTCATTTTTGTTTATTTGTTTTTAAGTTTTGATTTTTGTTCGATAGCCCTATTCACCCCCCCTCCAGGGCATTTTCAAAAGATCATCTCAAAGAATTTTTAAATATAAAGAGTGAAAAAAATTTATACAACTCCAATAGACTCTTGATATTTTTAATCTTTATTTTGCTTTATACAATAAACATTAATTTTTAATTTTTTCCTTCTTTGTTTTTTACATAATTTCCTCTATTTATTTAATTTTTTCCTCCATTTGATGAAAGAGAAATTTTTTTTCAATAAATAGATAAATATCAATTAATATCTTGCATAAGAAATTGAAATATTTTAGAGTGAAGGGTAAAGTTTGACTCTCTACATGTAGAGAGCCAAACCAACTCTCTACTCTAAAATAAAAATATAGAGAGTGTATTGGAGTCCATTTTTTTGGTTTGGCTCTTTGAAGTTAAAAATTTTTACTCGAATGAAAAGTCTATTAGAGATGCTTTTAGTTAGTTTGATGGTATACAATTTCATAAATAGATTTTATATTATTTTTTAAACAAATTATTTACTTTTATTGAGGTACAGTATGGGACAAACTTTCATGATTTGGAAGTTAAAGTCATGGTAATGCATGTTTTCGGAAAGGAAATAGTAGCATTTCAAAGATTGTTGTGGCAAGTAGGAATTTTGAATAATTTTGTAGGTAGGATATCATTAAACTATAAAATATCAAAAGTTTTCTTTAAGAAAAAAAATTGTTGTTGTTTGATTTGGTGTGGTTACTAGTGGTAAAATTTGACAAGGTTGTGCATTAAACGGCTACTTGGTGTGGGGAGGGCCGAATGCAGAGCCCCACCTACGGTGAGTTAAATTTTTTTTTTTTTTTTATATTTAGTGGTTCATAATAGGAACCATTGATTCACGGTTTTGGATGGGGAGGAACCGACCTTAAACTAGTTCCTCTATGGATTAGGGTCGGTTCAGTCCGATTTTAAATTTAACCGATTTTAAGCCAAAACCAGCACTTGGCTGGGCCTAGTTTTAGGCAAATCTTTTACTTTTATTATTAGTTTTACAATGTCCACCAGTTTTCAAAGAAGCCGAGGGGATACACAGATGTATGTACCTAATGGATGTTTTATGGGAAATGTCGTGACAAAAGATGTAAAACTCCAATATCAATTTGGAGATCCATCTCAAGATCACCGTCCCAATAGGGGGGACAAATTTGGGCAAATATGAGGTACCAACACTCATGTTGTTCTAGACAAAATAACTCTCACAAAAGGGAAGGCTATATAGCACACTAACTGTGCTTATAACTATGATCACACAATATTTCTACAATATTACCTGCTTGACTAGCCAAACACAAGCTTACTTCATAAACGTTTTGTGTTTACTTTTGAAAATTGAATAACATAATATCCTATACCACCAATTCAAGCTTACAAAATCCCTCAAATACACCCTAGAAGAAATCAAATAGAAACAAACAATGTTGCTAAATATCTAAGAAAGATTATTAAGAAGTTAGTAGCTTTTTTTAAATTCTCTTTATGATAAAAAGAACTTGTCTGCTGGTTATTTTGATATTGGCAATCTAGTTATGGTTGGTGGTGAAATAAAATTATAGAATTTGACATTTGATGATGTATCAGAGATTAATAAATGGAGCGATTCTCTTTGAATAGCTAAGATCTTAAGAGCAATTGTTGGAAACAATTAATACCTTCCTCGTGATATGAAAGAGCTCATTAATGTACTTAAGAGTACAACTTAAAAGTGATAACATGCATTTTATGTATTGTTTTATATTACTTTATATTACATGCATTCTAATTTTTTTCAATTTCTTATTTTTCAGTCATATGGAAACTTTGATTATAAACCATATTGCAATTATGTCACATAAAATGAAAGTTGCATTTATAAAGAAAACTTGGTCAAGATGACATGATTATGAAAACAAGAAATTTTGTCAAACAATAGTTGCTCATCTAGACCTTCTCATGGTTGGAAAGAAAGGTTCCATGATCCTTCAATTACGTCAGTTCAATCAGTTGAACTTGGTCCACTATTAGATGCTTA
>CATIWM010053659.1:0-11320 GCA_949671775.1 Mallotus repandus
TATATACATTTTTTAAAACTATCAATATTTAGAGCTTATTTAACTCCGATTAATTTGATTTGATTCTAATAAAACTATAAAGATGATAAAAGTTTCTCAACAACTAATAGAATAATATTTTCTATATACATAATGTTTTGAACCCGAGATGTTGCTTAAACTAGAAAAGCTCCTACCGATTGATTAAATGGTTATTAATCATTTGCAATTTAAATAAATCATTTTAAATTATTAAAAATGAAAAAATAAAATATAAGTATTTGGATTAAAATTTTTCCTATTGCGAGAACTTCCAAAAGAGAAAAAATCCAGCATATATAGCTTTGAATGTGACCGCCCACATTAGCATATTTGAATGTTAGGTTGAAAATCTGTCCCTCAAATTATTTACATTGTGACTTATCAAATCCATTAACCATGATAATTTTTTGACCTCATCCTCTCCTTTTTTCTTCACAAGCTCTAATTATCAAGTGCCTCCAAGCAAGGTGGAAATCCATTAGGCTACACTATGAGGCTATTCTTGTTTTATATTTTGTGAAGTTAGTTTTATCTTTTTACATAACAAATTTTAAATTTAAATTTAAATTCTAAAAATATTCTAGAAGTTTTTATAAGTAGAATATCTTATTTAAATATCTAAATAAACGTCTAGTATTCACATTATAAATGCAACTTCACATGTATTTAATGTCGTCGCATGATAATAAAACAAACATATCGATCAATTATTTGTTTGTATATAAATTTCCTTATTTTATGTTTATACATACATGAAACTAACTTTGTTTGAAACTAGAGTTTATGTATAAATTACCTTATTTTGTGTATTATATATACATGAAACTAATTTTGTTTGAAACTAATAGTTGATGTGTCTAGGAATTGTCATAGTGCGTTTACAATCATGGATGAATAAATCAAGCATCATTGATCATTATATTACAAACATTCAAATTCACGAAATTGGTTTAATGGCGTAAAATTCTACTAAATTTATGTATAAAATTACCTCATTGATTAAATTTTTTTGAGTCAGTGCTGGCCAATGTGAAAAAATACCTTATTATTTCACCAAAAGCCGCAGTATAAATATCCAAAGGTCAAAATTAAGACACTAACATGATAATTTTACCATTCTTTTGGGGTCACAATTACAATTAGCAAAAATTGTCATATAATTTTGCTGAACTTGTGTGAATTTATAGCAAATTGAGAAGGTACAGACACCTCAAGTATAAGTACAAATGCCCAAAAAGAAACAATTGCATTGCGTTTAGTATGATCCCATTTAAGCATTTCAAAAGCAAGAAACACTAATGACGTTACCTGAAAAAAAGGAGTAACAGCAGTAGAAGTTACAAGAAATTTTAATAAATGGAAGTGGTCTTCTTGTACAAGTAACTCCATGGCTCTTTCTTTTCATAAAGTTTGTGTGGAGATTACTTTTTTTTTTCTGTTGCCAAATTCTAATGTGATGAAGATTATAGATTAAACATCAAATTGAAAGCAACTAAAACATTTCGTATTTAAGGCGTAGTGTATACAATAGTGTTAGATTAGTTGTTATGAAATTTTTATCATCATTACAATTTTACATGGATTGAATCAGATTAAGTAAAATCTAATAAATTTTGAATATGGATGATTAAGAAAGAAAATAACCAATTTAATCTTTTAACCAATTGTTCATAACTAGCCTATGCATGCAAATAAATCAAATTTTTTTCCTAAAAAAAATTAAAAATCGTGTATTAAGGCTGCTTTAATAAATGCAGGTAAAAGAAAATAGTTAAATAGATGAGCTATATTCATTTAGACAAAATACATAAATCAACTCATCATATAGACTGTGGCTCTTAATATTAGATATATCATATATGTGTACTTTTGCTTAATAAATGTAAAAATAGCTATCCAAACTTAATTATTAAAATAAAATTATAGTTATAATTTTTATTTTATTTGGTAAACCATAAACAATAATAAATTGACTTGGGTTTGGTTCAATAAAAAAATAGTTATATTTAGGTTTGCCAAACTTTTTTTTAATATAAATAGAGAGGTCATATAATTTAAGCGTAATGGACTGCACAATCAGGAGTAATTCTCTCATTCTAAATCGATAACAACAAAAATCAAATTATGTACTTCATGATGCTTTTGAAAAAGAATTACCAGTTAAGTACTCTATCACTTACTAGTTTGGCAAACTTTAGCTATTGTGTACAATCTAACTTATACCTCTCATACTACATGAAAACATATTATAATCTCAGCTAATTATTTATTTTTTCATAAATAAAAAAATTAAAGTTAATATAGAATGTTAAAATTGGGTTGTGATATCATGATCACTAGCAAGGAAATATATCTTATACTATGATAATTTTAAGCTCAATATAATACATGTAGAAATAATCAAAATTCAATGATATATATGATTCCTAAACCAAATCTTGAATATTTGTTAACTAACAAGTCAAATATTGTAATTGTATTACGCATCACAATGAAATATTCATTCAGTTCTTTATAAGGAAAATTGCATGAAAATTAAATTAATTTAAGAGTGCGTTGATTAGGTGAAAAATATTTCCAATTGACCTCACATATTAATTTTCACCTCGAAATTAAGTTAAATCTCTATTATAGTCTATGAGATTACAAGTAAATATTTTGACTGATTGGGATCAATCAACCCTTGGATTCTTGTTGATTTTCTAACCATAAAATCAATCTTGACAGAGAGAGATGAGATGCATGTTATATGTTACATCTAATTGTCAATACATATAAGATACTATAACCTAAAAAATAGTTAAATAGCCTACCATTTTCATCAATATGTAATTCAAATTTTGAGATATGATTATAAGAAAGATATATGTTTTATTATAAATATTTTCATATTAATACTAATGATAGTTTTACTAAAAAAATAGTAAAAAGTGTGCGAAAATTTATTTTTTAAAAAAAATAGGAGAGAAGTTTCAATGTCTCATTTATATAGTGATTAAAATCTAAACCTATTATTTTTTTAGAGTATTGTTGGTATTTAGAGTCCACTGATTAATTTAGTTCAACATGAATATAACCATAAGAGTGACAATGGTCTCAATAACAAATATAACTTAACTACATACATTATATTTTGAACTCGTGACATTATTTAAACGAAAATAGTTCTAGCCAGTTTAATCCAATAATTGTTAGTTAAAAATTTGAAAACTTGATTACCTATATATAAATTAAAAAAAAGTAAAAAAATATGAATAGTTTTGTAGCATTTTCTATAATATATAAAGAAATAAAAATACCTTAAAGGGGAAAAAATAATAGAAAAATAATGGATTTCCTCCATTGTCTCCCAAAATATCCACTTGTGTCCCACAAGGGAAGAAATGGAGGAGATCCATCACTTTAGTAGCAAGCATTTGCACCTAATTTTAATACAATTATCTAATTGAAAAAAAAAAAAGTTAATCCACATTAAAATCTAATTAAATAGTGTACACTTAATTAGCATCCTTAAAGGTAAACAACCCCAAGTGTAAATCAATTCAATCCAACCAAAACAGGGAAATTTATAAAAGGGTAAATATGTTAGTTGAACATAGCTTTTTGGTTTGCTCATGCTACAATTCCTAACAAGATGCATATAAATTCTTTAATTTTCCCTCAATTCCAGTCACATTCATTTAACTACATCTGTCCAAGCCATCTTACACTACAACTGAAAGAATTTATTGAAACAAAGGGTATTTTGGTAATTCAAAAGTTTGGACATAATTGTAAAATTTGTTCATTTTCATGGTTAAATTGGGAGCACAACCTCAATATATACCAAGTTTCATGTCATCTTGTCCAACACAAAAACTTTCTTAGACATTAAAGAAACAAACAGAGAGAGCTCTGCAAAGAAAGAACATAAATCCTTAGTTCTCTCTGTTTGTCACTATTTTTTCCTCTCTTCTCTAAAATTTTTCAACTTTTTTATAGAGGAAAAAAAACCCATTTCATCAATCGCTTAAACTCTCTTTAAAGATTAATTCTTTATTTTTTTTGAGAGAAATAGTCACATTTTCAATTGAACTGCAGAAAAAGGAAGAGTCTTTTGATTCAAGAGAAGGAAAATGGAAATGGGTGGAAAGAAATTTGCAGTTTTGTTGTGCGCAGAGGACTCAGAGTACGTGAAAAAGAAGTATGGAGGTTACTTTGGTGTTTTTGTGGGAATGCTTGGTGAAAAAGGAGAGACATGGGGTGTTTATAAGGTAGCAAATGGAGAGTTTCCTAATGATGATGAGATTGATACATTTGATGGGTTTGTTATCACTGGTAGCTGTAATGATGCTCATGGAAATGATGTTTGGATCTGTAAGCTTTTGAATCTGTTGAAGAAATTGGATTCCAAGAAGAAGAAAATTCTGGGTGTTTGTTTTGGACACCAGGTATTGTTTTTTTCTTTAATTTATTGTTACTGTTATTATTATTTATTAATGTTTATTGTCTGTTTTTGAATATGTATGTGACTTTTGGACTGTCTGTTTAGGTGCTTTGTTTTCAGGGTAATGGTCAAATCTTGTTTGCTAGCTCTTTGATGTTATCTGGTTCTGATACAAGTGTTACTCACACAATATTCTAGGCCTAAAATTTTGAGTTATTGCTGTTAAAAAGAAAAGCAAGCTTTAAGTTTCCCCTGGTATTAGGATTCTTTGATTTAAAGAAAAGGAATGCTGTTTTCGGTTTTCTTTAATTTAAGGGACACACAAGCAAATTCTCAACTGTGATAGAGAGCCAAAAAAGACCTCTCAAAAGTAGTACATTTTTTTTCTTTTCTCATTTCTTTTTGGAGGCTAGTAAAAAAAAAATTAATAAATTTTAAATTTGATGAAAATCAAGTAAAATGGTGCCAAAAAAAAGCAGGAAATTAATAAACAAATGTTTTCTGGTGATAGTCATTTTCATCTTTGCATGCGGCTCATTAAGATACAACTGCATATGCAAGTGGTCCATTTACCGTACAATCATGAATGATTGAGATCATTTTAGGCTTAAACTTTCAGAATTGTGCAGCTTTGATTTGCTGTGAATTTGACTTTTTTCGTACATGTGTATCTATCGTTAAGGGCGTGAATTTAATTCTCAAGTGGTCCTACTTTGTTTTCTTTCCACCCTTAATTGTTGTGAGCTCATGCTTTCCATCTAATTTGGAAGATGCTTTATTGCCATCCATTTTCTTTGTATGCATCAATATGGCCTTCTTCTTAAGTTTCAAGCTATCTAATTTTAACCCCCAATTCATTATAAGTAGATTTGGACCATTAAAGACTAGCTTAGTGACTTCTAGTTGTCAATTTTTTGGCCCTGAAATTTTTGGCATATTTTCAATGTTAGGTGCATTGATCTTTTTATCACTAATAGATTTGGAATGGGACTTTTTTTTTGGTTTTGTGGGTCATGTGACTAGATAAGGTTGAGCTAAATGGTTTTTTTTTTTTTTCCTTAATTTCTCATCATTCAGGGTGCACTTTGTGTTGTAGAATTAGAAATAGAGCTTTTATTGAGTAGGGCAGAAGCATGAAAGGTATGAAGCTCACCTAGAGATCCTTTCTGATAAAACATCTGCAATTTGACAATATAGCTTTCTTTCTAAGTTTTTTAATTGTTTGTTGAATCATGCAGCTCTGTTTCCTACGTGGGTTTGCTTTGTTGTCCTTTGTTCTTTTGTGGAATGTTGAAGAAACTCAATTTAATAAACTGATTTTATCATCTATCTTAGATAAGATTTTCAAAAGTTCTACTTTTTCCCTTTTATTTTCCTTTTTTTTAATGCTGAAACGTGTGAAATTGCACAAAACCAATAATGAAGTTGTCTTGATTGTGTTTATAAACTTTTTATAATGGTTACGACTATTAGCTTATTGGTCCTTGTCATCTTTTTTTTCTTTAATTGTTCTTTTAGAAATAGATTGCACCAGGTAGGTGGGGTTTTATTAGTGCATTGTTAGATCTCACATTCATTGGAAACGGACACTTGTAATGTACAACAGTTTACTTCATTAGTGTAGTTGTGTTCATCAATTAAAATGAATAAATTATGCACATTGACAACAATATAAAAAGCTTATCTCCAGTCTCCAGCTGACATCCTTAATGTGGACAAAAACTTTTGTTTAGCCAAATGTGCCTACACATGTTGTAAATAGTGGCAGATAAGAGTTGTCGGTAGATGCATTAGATTAGACCATACCTTTATTTAGACATGTGGGAACCCTTGAATCCATATAATGCATATATTTTTTTGTAATTTTAGTTAGCATGATGTTTTCAAGTATGATCTACATTAATTCATGCTTGTTATTTTTTTCAATAGTGGAGCCGGATGATTCATTATTGGTGAGATTTGAATTGGCATCAACTTCTAAATAGCCACAACTTTCCATTTCTATGTTTAGGCTCATGTTTTAACCCTCATCATTTAATATGCAGATATCTTTCATGAAACATGTTCGTTTCTGGTTATAATTCAATTTGCAGAAGTGATACTTTTCTTTGTGAGAGCTCTGATTTTTTATAAATCATGGTATTTATATCAGATAAGAGATTTTTCTTTTTATTTTTTGGTTACTCTTTTCTGGGTTGTCACAATCTTCATTTGGGTCCATTCACGAGCAAAAAATCCAACCATTAACTTGATGTAAATAGTAGGATAATATTTTGTACAAGGCACGAGTGTCACATCCTAAAATGGATGTTTCTCTACTTTTCCACCCCTTGACAGAGATTTTATTGTTTTGATCAGATACTGGCACGTGCATTGGGAGGGAAGACTGGCCGTGCCGTCTCCGGCTGGGATATTGGGGTGACCCAGATTCATTTCTCATCTTCATCAAAGCTCTTCTCATCACAAAAGACACCTCTGTCTATAATTGAGTGCCACAGAGATGAGGTTGGTTCAATTACAAAAATGAACTTGGTAGCGCCAAATTACATTGGCATAAATTGATTTTTATGTTGCTATGGATATGTTCTAATGTTTTGCAACCTTATTTTAATATGGCAGGTCCGCGAACTTCCTCCGGAAGCAGAGGTGATAGCATGGTCTGCAAAGACTGGGATTGAGATGTTCAAGTATGGTGATCACATCATGGGTGTTCAAGGTCATCCTGAGTACACAAGAGACATTCTGCTCCACTTGATTGACCGACTTCTCCAACGTAGTCTCATTGTGGTATGCAACACCCACTCCCTATAAAAATATATGCACTTACTTCGGTTGATCTCGACCCTTTATAGTTATATCAATCAAACGGTCTAAAAAAAAAACGAGAGTATGTTTGACTCAAAATTTTTATTTACACATGTAGGAGTCATTTGCTGATGAGATCAAGGCAAACTTGGATGAACAAGAGCTAGACAGGGAGGCATGGAGGAAGATGTGCACCAACTTCCTCAAAAGCAGATTATAGTTATTAAAATAAAAGAGAAAAAAAATTCCACCAGAAAAACAAAATCAGAGATTGAGGTGTAAATAAGGACTAAAGTGGCAAGAAAAAATTGAAGAGAGGGTTAATGTCAAAAAGAGGAAATGATGGTGAAGCACGAAATGAGAGAAAATTAAATTAGGCATGTGGGTAGGCATAAATGTTCTAGGCAAATTTTTAGGCCAGCTCACTTGATTAAAAATGGAGATTACAGTTTTTGTTTTGGTTGACATTATTTTAATGTCAAGCAAGCAAGTGGGTGCTATCTTTTATCTTCTATTTCAAGTTTGTAATCTGGCAAGGCTTAGCATGAAAATAAAAGTTTACAAGTTTTGATTAAATTTAAAGTTTTTTAATTTATGCTTTCTTGAACCCTTGAACTCCTGTTAATTTGGATCTTAATTTGGTAAAAAATATCATTATTCTTGCCTTTTGATCATATATTTGAGCTCTTAAACAATTTATAAAGAATTCTAAGAAAAAAAAAAAAAGAAGGGCATAAGATTAAGAATAATTGATAGAGATTGGAGATTGAAATTTCCTTGACCTTTCAGAATTTGGCTGTTTAATAGCATTCTTAATTTGACCTTCAAAGGTCATAATTCTTTTCTCACTTTCTGACTTTGAAGAGCCTACACAAATTTAAAATTGTCACATTTCATTTTCAATCTGTGAAGTTAGGTCAATATGTG
Source organism: Mallotus repandus (assembly GCA_949671775.1). Taxonomy (NCBI): domain Eukaryota; kingdom Viridiplantae; phylum Streptophyta; class Magnoliopsida; order Malpighiales; family Euphorbiaceae; genus Mallotus; species Mallotus repandus. The sequence continues at coordinate 8,180 of CATIWM010053659.1, forward strand.
GCAACTAGTGACAACTTTTCTTAAATTCCAATTTTTAAATTTTTTTTAGCTTATGTATGTATGCCAAACTTTTGAAATGTTAAATTAAATTTATATCATTTAATATTTTATAAAAAATATAAAATTTGAGTTCTTATTTTTTAAAAATTACTTAATTAGTAATATATTTTAAATTATTTTATTTTATAATTAAATAAAATATATATTAATTTATAGTATGCGCATGACATGAATACAAGAGTGGGGCTGCATTAAAATTAATGCAAAAGAAAGATTAAACTTCTAAAATACTTTTGTTATTCTAATCTGAGATTGTGAAAAGTGATGGTTCAATCTGGGCACAATCATGGGTGTCATCATAGTTTGATGAAGCTCAAGACTTCCAAGTGGTGGGAGTCACAGGCACTGCTCTATAAAGCCAGCTTGACCTCTGAACTAGAACCCCAGGCATGATAGGGCGTGGCAACTAGAGTCTTTTAGTCGAAGCGACGTGCTCATGGGCCATTCTGGCAGTTCAGCGTCAACCGCACTCCACTTTGGACCTTTGGAGCTTAAGCCTTTAATCGAACTATACATAACCCAACGATCTGAGCTCAGTTGTCCTATTACTTTAATGCCCCCGCTTGGGTTACAAGCTCGTGCTAGTGAGCTCGGCATCAAGCATATCTCATTTTGCAAGTTTATAAGACGCTTAGAGTGAATCTTTTTAAACAATGTGGGACGCGTGTGTTTAACTATGAAGGAGGTTTTTTTCTTTTTTTTTAATATGAATATTGAGAGCCTACTTGATCTTGACTAAACTGATTTAATTTGAGTAATACCGTAAAAGCGGTAAAAATTTTTAATAAATAATTTAACATAACTTCATATACCATGAATTAAATTTAAAATATTATTTAAGTGAGAACATTCCATTGCTAATTCATTCCAACAATTTTATTGTTGAATGAGAATCTAATTTTTATTTTCAAAAAGTATTTCAAAATTTTATTTTTAAATTTACTAAATTGATATAAAACTATGCTTTTAAAATTGTTTAAAAAATTTAAATTTAATTAATACAAAAATTAGTTCAAAAATTCTATTTTTATTCGGGAAAAAGTAATCTTATGTGATTAGCTTATTATTATTATTATTATTATTATATGTTGGTGTGGGTTGGTAAATAGTAGATAAACAAGCTAATCAACCAATATTAAACTTACCAAGACTTCTTAGTCTTGGTGGTTTAGCACTCACCTAAGAAGTTTAATGGTGTATATCCAAACTCCATCAACCCACTCCCCTCTAACAAATATCTAACGTACTAACATATTAACATGCCTATCGATAAAAAAAAATTAATATTAAACTTTAAATTAAAAAATATGAAATTTCTCGCATAGATATTAAGCATGATTTCATATAAAATTTATAAATAAAAAATAAAAATATTCTGAAATTACTTGAAAAATTGTATTACATTATCTTCATTTTTTGAAAACTTTATTTAAAAATATCGATGTCACATTTTTTCATGGACACAAATTAAAATTTCATAATATAAATTATCCATAAAACACTTTGTTTTTTAGCATTCAAATAATTTTACTACTACATAACATCAAGAGCTTCACGAATCACCTTCTATAATTATTTTAAATCTTAAATTACTTTTTATTCTATGATTGAAGAAAAAAAAAAAGGCATATAGGAAAAAAAGAATTAAAAGGTGACGGGAGTTGAGCCAACCATTCAAAGCTAGTGTGGTACGCCAGTCATGTTGGATATATACCCAGCTCCATAGGCTCCGGCTCCTTCGCTTCTTGGTGGTCAGGAATATCTCATATGCCCAACGACAGTGGCCATTCGGATATTCTTAATCTTATAGCAGTCATATGCTGGTTTATTTGGAAATCCAGGAACAATTTTATATTCAATGGCACCCTAAACAGATTGTTGACAAGATTCAAGGATGGTGGCTATCGCTGAGCTCAGCATACTCCTCACCTGATATCCGCCTCAATCAACATTCATCATTTTCTAATTTAGCTAATTGGCAGCCCCCATCCATGGGATCCTTGAAAGTTAATTGTGATGCCTCGTTTAATTCAATCACTCATAGCTGTAGGATTGCTTTTGTATGCCGGAATCCTGTTGGACAGGTGGTGCACATTAACTCTCTGAACTCCTTCAGTCACTCAGCCCTCCAAGCTGAGCTCCTAGTGCTGCGGGAAAGCCTCAAAGTTCCCCCATAATTATCCAGGTCAGCATTTCCTGGTGGAATCTGGGAAGCTACAACGTTTGTAGAAGACATCAAGCAGATTTTAGCCAACAATCCTAGCCTGCAAATTCAATTTATCCCCAGAACTGCGAACAGAGTTGCAGATTGGCTATCTAAGTGCCAAAACAGTATTTTGATGTTAGATCATAGATTCAATGTTCATCCTCAATTGTTAGCTCTATTGTACTCAAATCATTCTTGTAATGATTTTCCCTGATTAATATATATCTTTCATCGTTCGAAAAAAAACCCAGGAGTCGCTGCTCTCTGAAGCCAGCATGAACACCCACCAAGCAGTTTTTGAACCAATTCGAGCAGCCATGATCAAACTGCATACTTGAATTTGGTTGCTTTGGTGCGTAATGGAGTCAAACTGATTAGTGTGGTATTTGATATTTACTTAAAAAGAAAGTTTAAATTAATTCAATTATTACTGAGTTCAGTTCAAATTATTCAAATTGAAAATAAACTCAAGTCTAACTTCATAGTACTTGACTTAATAAATTCTTGAGACTAATCCAATTTGCATATATATTTTTTTCTTTTCTTTTAATATAATTATATGAATATTTTATCAATTTCGAATAATTCAAATTTTATATAATTTATAATTTATTATTTTATATAACCAGATGAATAAAACTTAATGTCATAAATCCAATCGGTTTAATGCCCGGTTTAGATTACAAACTCATGCTCCTGAGCTCGGTAAAAAATGCAATTATATTTCGCTACTAAATAAAATATTTTTATTGTGCTTTAATTATTTTCAATGATGTTCAATGATCTATATCATCTTTAATGCATGTTGATAGGGGGCGGAACCAGAACTAGAGCTGTGGTGGCCTAATTGAACTATAATAGAATAAAGAATAAAG
>CATIWM010053661.1:0-13011 GCA_949671775.1 Mallotus repandus
AAACATCATCCTATTATAGGCGCCAAATGGGTGTTTAGAAATAAGATGAATGAACAAGGTGTCATAACTAGGAACAAAGCAAGACTAGTAGCTAAAGGTTATAATGAAGAAGAAGACATTGATTATGATGAAACCTTTGCCCTCGTTGCAAGGTTAGAAGCTATTAGAATGCTACTTGCATTTGCATCTTACATGGATTTTAAACTTTATCAAATGGATGTTAAAAGTGCATTTTTGAATGGTTTTATTGAAGAAGAGGTTTATGTTGAACAACCTCCGGGTTTTAAAAATTTTGATTTTCTAAATCATGTGTTTAAACTCTTAAAAGCATTGTATGGATTGAAATAAGCTCTGAGAGCTTGGCATGAAAGATTAAGCAATTTTCTTTTAGAAAAAGGTTTCTCTAAAGGAAAAGTTGATACAACTCGTTTCATAAAGAAATCAAAGCATGATTTATTAATTGTTCAAATTTATGTGGATGATATTATTTTCGGTGCTACTAACCACTACTTGTGTGAGGAATTCTCTAAGTTAATGCAAGGAGAATTTGAGGTGAGTATGTTGGGCGAGCTCAGATTCTTCCTCAGATTATAAATCAAACAATGCAAAGATGGGATTTTCATCAATCAAACCAAGCATGCTAGGGACATTCTCAAGAAGTTTGGCATGGATGGAGTCAAATCAAGCAAAACTCCAATGAGTACCACAACCAAACTCAATAAGGATGAGAATGGCAAACCAGTTGATGAAAATTGATTTAGAGGTATATTGGATCCCTTATTTATTTAACTGCTAGTAGACCCGATATCATGTTTGCTACATGCTTATGTGCTAGATTCCAATCTAGTCCTAGGGAGTCCCACTTGAATGCAATCAAAAGAATTTTCAAGTATTTAAGTGGAAGTTTGCATTTAGGACTTTGGTATCCTAGGAGTTCATCCTTTGACTTAATTAGTTACTCGGATGCAGACTTTGTCGGTAGTTTACTAGATAGAAAAAGCATTTCTAGAACTTTTCAAGTTTTAGGACATTGTTTAGTTTCTTGGTTTAGTAAAAAATAAGTTTTGGTTGCTTTGTCCACTACAGAAGCAGAATATGTTGCTGCAAGTTTATGTTGTTCACAAGTTTTGTGGCAAAAACAACAATTGTTGGACTATGGTATAAAACTAGATCACATTTCAATCAAATATGACAATACAAGTGCCATCAACCTTAGCAAAAATCCAATTCAACAATCTAGAACAAAGCATATAGATATTAGACATCATTTCTTGTGTGATCATGTTCAAATTACTGATATCTCCCTTGAATTTGTTGATACAAATAATGAACTTGCAGATATCTTCACCAAACCTCTTAATGAGGAGAGAATGAATTTTATTAAACATGAACTTGGCATGATTGATAGTTCTAGTTTATCTTGACTGCTTGTTAAATTGATTATTTGATAATTGGATTGGTTACTTTCTTTTTTTTTTATGTGAAATCATGTTTTGCTTATTAAATCCTCTATCTATCATTTTTTTAATGCTTTGATGATTGGATTTATGTAAATGCATTTTTCTTATATTTTATGTTGTTTGGTTTATTGATTCTTTCTCATAAAAACCTGATTTAAGTCAAGTTTTCCATGTATATTTTAGTATGTTTTCCATATATGATAAAATAAATTTTTTTTATTATTATTAAATTAAAAAAATAAATTTTATTTGATATTTACTTTTTAAATTAATTGAATTTTAGTTAATTCCTTAATTATTTAAAGTAAACAAAATATATCCACAAATCACTGTTTTTCATTTGGATAATTTTTTTTTAAATAAATACTAAGCATTAATTACAATCTTTTTTCATTTATTCATTTAATTCACAAATTATTTAATTCCTTTTAATTCCTTTCAAAAATTATTTGATCACATTAATAATTGCAATGAAGGCCATTTATGATGATTTAAGTAATTAAGGACCTATTTGTCTGATTTTTTGGACCCATTTGAATAATTTTTAAAAGTTCAGGGGTCAACTTGCAAATTTGGTCACGAGCCATTGGAATGCAGCTCGTGACCGTTGCTGCGTGTCAGAGGGCAATGACCCTCACGAACGCTACTCACGATCGTGAGCAGCTCATGAAGAAGCCACGGCACCTTACATTAATTCTTTTTCGTCAAAAATTGCAATTTTCTAGGAAATATTTATTCCTAACGGCTCTTTTCTTATTTTTGAGTATCTTTAGGACTTTATTTCATTATTTTAGACCCTAATTCTCTCCTATATATACCTCTTATTTCACTAAAATCCTCCACACATCAATTAGTTTTTCAAAAATTTCTCTCAAAGCATAAAATTTAACCCAACCTTGGTTCATGAATTTCTTGCTTCCTATTGTTTGAGAACCTCTTACTTTGATGAGCATAATCCCATGAATAGCATGAGATTTAGATTGGGAGGGAGAGATAGATTTCTTACTTCCCAAGATTTTGATGGCATTTTTGGGTTTCGTCAAGGTGGTCTAGCTTCTTCTAACTCTTCTTGGAATCCTAATCCTTTTTGGGTTCAACATTGCAAATCCTTTGATCCTAGATCCTTTGAAGCGGGTAAAACAAAAGCTTCTCTTTTTGCTTTAAAATCTCTTTGGTATGTTCATAGGTTTATTACCTACTCTATTCATGCTAGGAGATTAAGTAATGAAGCTATTTCTTTTGATGATCTTTATCTCATTCCATGCCTTGTTGAGGGTGTGGATGTTGAGCTAGGAAGGTGGCTTCAATGGAGATTTTGGCTATTGAGTGATAGTGTAAGTGGGAGTTTGTCCATTAGAGGATTTGTCACCCAACTTACTAACCACTTTGGAATCTCTTTGTATAATCTTCAATCCATTCCATATTCTTTTCCTGATGACAATCTTTTGAAGAATTCTAGGCAATTTAAGCTTGTTAGAAATATTTAGGTTTGGAAAAATGAAGTAGGAGATGAAGATGTTGATGAGGAGCTAGAACAAGATTTGCAAGACATAGAGCATATAGGCACTCATGGTCTGGAAGGTGTTGATGAAGAAGAACCTCAAGAGCAAGTCCCTCCTCAAACTCAAAGGAAGAGGCAAAAAGGACCTTCCACTTCTCAAAGTGTGGATGATGAACTGGCTTGGGTTGGTGGATTCCTTGATAGGCTATCAAGTGTGGAATCCAACTTCAATACAAGGTTTGATCATGTGGACACAAGACTTGATCGGTTTAAGCAAAGAATGGATCACATGGAGCATGACATTCATCATCTTTATGCTCACCACAACATCCCATGCACTTGGAATCCTCCTCCTCCTCCTCCTCCTCCATTCTAAGATCCTTAGATCACTTGTTTCTTAGTTATAGTCAACCTTTCTTTAATTGTTTTATTTCTTGAGCTCTTGTTTCTTTTCAAAGTTTATTTTTGGTTTTTTTTTTTACTTTATCTCTTTCTTTTCCTTTTGTCTTTGCCAAAGGGGGAGAAAAAGATGTGTTTATGATATGCTAAGCACTACATGATCATGTACTTTAGAAGTAACTCTTAACTTTAATGTTTGAGTAGTACTTTATGTACTTTTCTTATGATGCATTGTAAGTGTTACAAGTTTTGTTATCTAATGATCATGTTATTATTTCACCATATTTATACTTTATTTCTTTTTTATTTTAACAAAGGGGGAGAACAATTTGAGTTTGTTTAATTCTTTTTGAATATTTATTATTATTATTTATTTCCTTGTTATTTGTTACATGCATCGTAAGTGTGACTAGTTCTATGATAATTAATGATCATGATATCATATTTTTCTCCATGCAAAAGCCTTATTTTACTTACTTGCATAATTTCATTTAGTCTTTTACAAAGGGGGAGAAATATTTTTTAAAATTAAACCTCCATGATTTTCATTGTTGTAGTTATTGGTCTTTTATTTCTTTTAGAACTAAACTCTATATGATAATGTGATATGTACTATATTGTGATGCGTTATCTTAGTGAATTTTGTCTTCTACCATGTTTATATTTCTTAAATATTTTGTCAAGCATCCATTAATAATTCTAAAATTTATATTTCTTATCATGTCCAATGGGAGGAGAAATAAAGAAATATATTAATTTCTTTTTAATTATTGCTTAATTTTTAATTTTTATCTTGTGCATAATCTTAGGGGGAGTAAGTATCATCTAATTAAGTAAAGTTCAAATTTTCACACACTTCACTTTATATTATCTTCTCAAACTCAAAATAAGTTTATTAAAATCAAAAAGGGAGAGATTGTTGACCTTAGTAATAATCAATCTTTATTTTGATCTTAATAATCTTATTTTTGAGCATTTAATATGTTTGTTTAAGTGTGTATAAGCTAAGACTATCATGCAAATCAAAATGGAGTTAAGCATGCTATTGGTCTAATTCAACCTCCAGGATTCAAGGAAGATTTTGAAATTTATAGAGCTCTACAATGAGGAAGCGACCATCTTAACATTTGTAGTAGACATATTAAGCTTTCTGAATTGAGCTTACTTGTCAAAATCCAAGTTCATTTAGATACAAATCTTGAATCAAAGTTAGCATATGCAGCTTTCATCTTAGGTTGAGTAGCTCTTAGTATTTAAGTAATATCTTGAACTAAAGATGTCCAATTAAGATGATTCAAAGTTCTATGGAAATATAAGACAATTATCTAAAACTTTTATGAAGAAAGTTAAGGCTAATTCGATCTTCTTTAGTAACTATCATGAGCACCTTCACGAGCGTCTCACGAGCAACCTCCTGTAGCATCTTTTGTGCCTTTTAAAGTGATTTAGGCAGTGATGCTCACGATCGTGAGCAGCCATGATCAGCTCGTGTGCACTCCTATAATAGTAAAAAATGGATATTTTTGACTTTTTTCAAAGGTAACGGCTAGTACTTTCCTCCTCATGAGCTAGAAATGCTTCCTCACGATCGTGAGCATCCTTTAAGCTGCAAAAAGTCCAAGAATATTCAAAAATCATTTATAGACATTAGAGACATAAGTGATACATCCAACAACTATATTTTTGAGTTTTTATCTATATAAACACCTCTAAGAGCTCAACTGAAGGACAAGAAACTTATTTATCACTCATTCTCTCTTAAGCATTCATCAAAGCTCTCAAACTTTCAATTTATTCATTCTTAGTTTCATTAACTCTTGTGAGAGTTGGTTATGTGTTAGAAATAGAATTTCTACTTCATCTAAGTCTTGTTATAGATTAGAGGGAAGTGAGATTTATTTCTAAAGTAATTGGTTTAAGTGTTTAGCCATTAAAATACTTAGGATTTGGTTTTAGAGTGAGCCTAGAAAATTTTGTTTGTAAGGTTATAAGAGTGAGCCTTAAACTCTTGTGTAATCTCAATCTTGTGAATAAGATTGTGGGTGATTGAAAATCCTAACTTGGGGATAAGTTAGGTGGAGACGTAGGATTGTTGTTGAATTCGAACTCCTTAAATCATTGTGTTCTTCATTCTTCCCTCTCAACATTCTTTCTATTTTTGTTTAAATTTCAATTACTTTTGATTTGAATTTGATTGCATTATTCACCCCCCCTCTGAGGCATTTTCAAGAACAAAGCATTTTTTAATTAGATTTTCATCTCAATCTTATAAAGCCCTGCTTGATATCCGCAGGTGCATAGGTCATCCAAGTAGTATAAAGAGATATCATCCTATAAAGATTGCAAGATTAACTATTGTAATTAGTTAGTGTTTGTTTTTATAAACAATAAAAAATTGAAAAGTGCTTAATTAAGAAAATTAAACAACTAAATGTTAAACTAAACTATTTTGAACTACGTTAGTAATCGATACAATCTATAAGTCTTAACCACCACTAACTATGAAGTTGGGATTTCTTACTTAATTTGACCTTATACATTCACATTTCACATCAATAATATGAGGAAGAAATGTACATGATGCATGCCATAAATGGACTGTGAAAGTCTTTCTCAAGTACTCACAAGGTCATTTAAAACATCAATATGCAAAAAGCATAAAAGGGGTTCTCAACACCATCCAATTTCATAAATTAACATCCAATTTCATACTCAAGCATTAAGAAATATTAATTACACAAGTATCTCTCAACTACTAGAGTAATTAATAAGTTGGTTTTTAGGTCCATATATGATGAATCTGTCAATCTAATTATATTATTAGAATCAAGAGAATAGACGACCAAACTATTGCAAGTATTGAGAGCAAAGACACAACCCATGTATCAAAATATTTCTTACATTAAAGATTAGAAAATAGAGTGCATTTACATCAAATTAGGGGTTTGAAAACCTAATTACGAGATAACCAACCACTCATCATTAAAACAAAAACTAGACAATTTGTATAGATTCCCATGTTCAACATTTGTAATCACTCATATACACAAGATAGGAATGAGCAATTTAGATAAATGAGCTCTCTTTATGAAGATTCCACACCCAATCTTCAAGATTCGATGGAAATACTTTACTCTTTTCTTGGTTGCTAGAACAATTGAATCTTCCTAACTCAAATCTTGAAGATGAAAAATGTGATAATAAAGGTGCCTGGTTATAAAAAAAAGAGGTGAAGAATGATTAATGGAGGATGTAGAGGTGTAATCGAGCTGAACTTTTAAAAGTTCAAGCTCGACTCATTTAAAAATTAATGAACTCGAGCCGAGTTTGAGCATTCAAAAGTCTGGCTCAAGCTCAATTCGGGTTCGTTTTCTACAAACTCGACGAGCTCAAGCCGAACTCGCGAGCAAGGGGAGCTTAACAACATATTTTTATAAGCAGATAGTACATTGTTTGATAACATCAAACCATGTATTTTTTGTAACATTAAAATTACTTAGTTTTGACTTCAAATACGAATATTACTTAATATTCTATTTATATTGAAAATTTATTATTTGTTGTTAAAATGTTATATTATTTCATTTAAAATTCATTGGAAAACTACGTAGTTTATAGATTAGAAAATTGGGTTAAAAAAGTTGTTTATATCTACACCAAAATTAAAAAATATGTAGTTTTAACTTAAAACTATGTAGTTTTGCAACAACATAATGCATATTAAATTGTAATTTATAATTCAAATTATTTAATACTAATACTTATATATTACTTTAAAATACAAATACTACTTAATTTTTTATATATCAAACAAATTTATTATTTGCCAAATATTTAATTAGTATTGTATAGGATTTACTTATTATAATCTTAATGTTAATTCTCATGCAAAAATCTATATCTATATAAATATATAAAGTAGAGCACTACATACTATCATCTATAATTTTGACCTGTGGCATGCTAAAATTGTAACACATGTTGAGCTCATAGGCCAACCTTCAATTAGAGTCCTTCAAATTCGGTGTAAATATAAAATATTAAAGGGCATTGATTCATTATTCCTCTCTTTTATACCACTTCACCTTCAGTTTCTTTAACTTCTTTTATACTTCTTCACCCTTAATTTCTTTTCTTTTCTTATTTCTCTTAACCTTCAGTTTCTTTAGGTTCTTCTGCTTCAATTGTAGTTTTTAAAAGACTTGGGCATTTTTGCTTCTATCAAATCAATGTATGTAGTGCTCTATATTCAGACTTGTCTTAATTTGTAGTTTTAGAAAAGAGAAACCACATGAATGGCAGGGTAGCCATTTTTAGAGGAGGTTGTCCTGATTTGAATTTAATGAAATTTTCATTGAGCTTTTTTTTATAGATTTATTTACTTTTTTTTATTTTGTTCATTGTTGCTCATATTATATCCTTTTCTGTTGTATATATGGTTGCTTTTTTGAACTCAGCCCTAGATCACAACAAACTTGATTCCTCTCTGTTTGAGTGAGAAGTTGATTAGAAATAAAGAGTTTGGATTAAGATCTAGGAACATCATAGTCTTGTATTTATAAACACCCATTTGGGTGTGTTTCTTGTATGTACAGAGACGCGCTACTCTTAACCAACATTGGCTTCTAGCTATCAGGTCAGTTTGAATCAATACTAAGCTAATTAATAATCTAAAGGTTTCTCATTTCTGGTTTTTTTACATACTTCTTATTATAGAAAACTGGTGTAGATATGAGCAACATGATATGTGATTACATGGGTTCTATTTTTTTTATTCTATTTATTTGGCATCATAAAATTTAAACAAAGTAGCAAGGTGGATTTTTTTTGTCTGGAATTCTGGCTATTGAAATTGCATTGGTTTATTTAACTACTGTCTTAAGTGATGCTATTGCATTAATTGAATGTTTAGGAGAGAGATGGAAGACAAATTTTTTAGTAATTGTCAATTTAAAGCATTGCATGTTATATATATGCTGAAGTGAAAGTTCACTAGTTTACACTTGATTTGATCCTTTTTTATAAGCAGTTAGGAGGTCTCAAACGCAACAATTTATATTAGTTTCAAAGGCCTACATTGCTCCACACAAAAAAGGAGCCATCAGCCATTGCAGAGTGCTTTGTTCCTCTCTTTAAGAGAAATCAAAATTTACCTAACACAAACAGAAGTGGAAAATTAGTATATGCCGATTGAGCCATATCTAGATATGGTTTGCCGTTGGTTTGAGTGATATTGGCCAGTTTACTTTCATGTTCATCTCAATCTGACTTCCTCTGAACCTTTGGAATGATTTATTCAACTATCAGGAGAAAAACCTCTAATTTTGGTGAACTGACATGTAACAAATGGTTGGTTACCTAGTCATTTTGAATTGTTATTATATATGTTCTCGGTTTGCTTTTTGAATCATATGTAGGTAATGACATGGCCTAATTTTTGTTAAAATGCGGGTTCGGGCATAGGCGAAATATCTTTGATATTTTATAGCCCCATATTACGTTGATGTCTCTGATTCCGTTGGTATTCAGTGTGGGGGGGTGTTGACTAGCTCGAGCTTGGCTCGATAAAAGTTTCTTGGATCACTTATGAGATTTGAAAAAAATGAAAAAGTACTGCGATCAACAGCTTGGAGCATTCGAGAAAAAGACAAGAAGGCTTGGGTTGTACGCGTGCTTTTGATTTGTGAGGGAAGAGTAGGTGCTCGCGAACTAATGAGTGAGCCTGTTTGTGAGTTTTAACAAGCCGAACTTAAGGAGGCTCGGGCTCGACTCGCTTAGCTTATGAGCCTTAAATGGAGTTTAGGCTCTACTCATTTAGCTTAACAAACGAACTCGAATAATTTTTTTTTCTAGTCGGGATCCAATCGAATTACGAACCGTTTAGCTCGGTTACACCCCTAGATGTGGAGTTTTTTTTTCTCTCTTCTTGGTGGTGGCTAGGTAGTTGATCTCTGTTTTCTTTCTAAAGAAAGATGTTTTTATACCTCCCCATATGCTCTAGAATTTACCCTAGAATCAAAGAATATTCCCCCTAAAGTGACATTGCATAAGACAAAAGTTGGTGTACTATAGAGTGCCCAATACATAACTGTGTCGGGCTATCACATGGCTATGTTGAGTTATAAGTTGGCTTAGAAACAAAGGATGCACAGATGTGTCAAAAGAGGTGAACAACCATGGTCTGGTTCTTAACTTTCTCTCTTTATTGATGCATAACTATGTGCTTCAGATTCACAACCATGTTGTAAGCACCCAAATTTTAAATAATTTGAGTTTGGATATGACAAAAGACCCAATAATGAAAATTGATTATGAAATTAGATTTATTAGATCTAATTTATTGGTTTTAGACTAAATTTTAATTTTTTAGTACCTATTGTTAAAATTTATTTATTTATTTTAATATAAATTTAAAAAAAATCAAATAAATAATAGAAAATTAAAAAAAAAAAGAAATAAAAAATTTTAAAAAATAAATAGAAAACGGCCGAAGTTGGCCCATTTTCTATTGAATTCAATTTGTAAAATTGGATTCGCACAAAGTGGCCAAATGGGCACGTTTTTGCCCAATAAATGGCCATAAATGGCCATTTTCAATTCTTTTGGTGGGAAAGCTATATTTCCAACCGAATCGAAAACTTATATTTCCGATTGGAAATATAGTTTTACCGATTGGCCCATAATTATAATAATAATAATTATTATTTTATTTTAATTTTATTTTTTATTTAATTTTGATTGGTTGTTATTTGATTTATTTGATAAATATTTATTGATAAATATGTATTTATCATGTAAATAACAAAAAATAAATTTTTTATTATGTATCCAATTTAGGGTTATATGGTGTTGTTTTTATAAATATGTGAAATCTCGTAATTTCACAGGAACACAATGTTTTCTTCTTTTATTTTTCACGTACATTTTTGAGTTCTTCAACGATGATCATCTTTCTGAGGGAAATTAATATTGCATCCCTATCTCATCTTCATCTCTTTTCTCTTTAGTTTTTTATTTTATTTAATTTTCTTTGTTTATTATTTTAAATCATTCACTGACTATTCTTTATTTGTTCATTTTTATTTTTATGATGGATAGGGTGATATGAATCTACTGTGGAGAACAAAATCCATGGAGGCTTCCGGATAAAAGCCAAGAATCAAAATTAGCCACTTTTAGTTCAAGTAGTTTTTCTTGTTATTTTGTATTTTTGGTATGATTTTAATTCTCTATATTTTTGGGTTGTATTAATTGTAATTTTAATTTGTATTTGGTAGATTTTGTAGTAGCCCCAGTAGTGAGAGTAGTGGAATCCTCTGTTTGTGTGTGGTGTGTTTTATGTTAATTAATTGGTTAGTAAAATTAGGATTTCAATTGGGTAATTCAATTAAAATTAATGTGGCTTAGATTTTAATTATGGTTGCCTCTAAAATTAATTAGAATTAGGAAAATTGTAGCTTAGGTCTTTATTTATTTATTTATTTGGGATTTTTACAAAAATACCCACTTTTTAGGTCTGATTTTCAGCAAAATACTCACTTTTTTAAAACAATTACACACGTGTCTTATTTTTATTAAAAATTACACGCATGCCTGTACTTGTGTCACACCCGTACTCTAATATAGGTACATTTGCGTACATATTGCATTGCATTTATATATATAGGCTGAGTTTAAGAATAAGTTAGTATATATATAGTGAGACTAGTGTATCGGGTTAAGCTGTGATTTATACTCGATCTAAGAGCAAGAATTTTTGAATTTTTATGTAACTCAAAATTAGTAAAATTATGAGAACAAAAGGGATTAAGATTAAAAATAAAGTAAAGAGTGAGATTTAAAAAGTTTAGGATGATTTGGACTCAATTGAAACAAATGGACGTGCTAAAATGCACAATTGAAAGCTAGAGGTTTAATAGAGAAGAAAACCATTTCATTAAGGCTTAAAATGGATATTTCACCTTTAATATATCCAAATATGATCTTGAATCTTCTCAAATTTGTGGACTTTGTGGGCAGCCTTAGTTGTTAAGAAAAGAGAAAGAAAAGAAAGAAAGAGAAAAGAGAAAGAAGTATAGAGAATTCTGAATTTCTTAATAAAAGTTTATCTTTTGCTAGCTAAATCAAGAAGTATAAAGCAATTTCAGGCTGAAATTATCATCCTTAAGGACTGTATTGATCTATTTGGTAAGTAATTTACTTGTTTTGGTTGATTTGGTTTAGGGTTCATAACATGTTGTTCTCGGGTTTTAAGCACTTAGTTTGATAGTCTCTGTGTTTTGATTATAACTTGAGTTACAGAGCTCCAAATTGAGTTTTCTTTGATTCAGTGAAAACTTAAAATAGTCCTCTAAAACTTTTTATCTTTAAGTTTGAGAGAAATCAGACAGTAGGTTAGACTAATAAAAAGAAATATTTTTATGCTCACTCTATTTGTGTATAGAGACCTGGTTGTGTTCAGGTGCTTATATCTCACTCTATAGTTGTTTAAATTAAGTGAATATTTTTCAGAAATTCAGAATACATATAGATTTAATACTGATTCAAATTTTAGCTTTAAATTCATTCTCTACAGGTTTGGGGAATTTTTCTAAGTTAGGACTGTAAACAGCCCTTTTAGAGTTAAATGGGCAGAATAGTGAAATTAAGCTGTTTTGCATTCTATGCACACCATTTGGGGGCTGCATGATATGACATCATATGGAATTATTTTATTGATGATTTTTAAATGAAATTTCATGTTTTAGGTGTTGAAAAAGGAAAGGATAGTGGTGGTGCAAACTGAACCAAAACAGTGAACCGGTTGTGTTTATTTTGGAAAGCTATTTTGTGAGTAGTTATTCAAGCATTTTTAAGCCTTTTTATAACAACTATAAAATGAGTATTTTAAGTGATGTTTAATGAGCCTGGATTGATGTATTTAAATGATTTTAATTCAGCTTGTTATACTTGAATTATATAAGTTAATTTTAAGCTTTAAAGGTTTCAAGTATACGAATTAAATGTGTTAATTCTATATGCTCTGTTTTGTGATCAGAATTGAGATTATTTTTATTACTTGGTGATTGAAATGAGCTTATGCTCAACCTGATTTCACTTCTTTGAACTATGACGAAGATTGATTGATTTTGAATGGTTATTAAACCATAAATATGATAATGTTGTTTTGATTGATTGTTTGGTGAAAATGGTATTTGTTTTGTGTATTACCACTCTATATGAGTTGTTGGATGTGCTGAGATGATATATGCACATTTGAGATTGTGTTGGTTGTTATTGCGCAATGAACAACAGGGCACTTGATTGCAGGGCGGTGAAGGAAGAAGGGCCGTTCCGTGCTAATGTAGTCGAAGGGTTAGCCTTCAAGTGTGCCTAGAGATTGAATTGGTGATGGCCTGTATGTTATGGCCTGGTTGTGCCTTGTTTAGGGAATGGTTAATACATGTGAAAGGTTATATTCATGTTTGTGAAAGCATGTGTTTTGCTTGACTAAACTTTGTATAAGTTTAAAAGTAAGAATGGCTTTGATATTTCAAGTCGAATACAATTTGATTTTAATTACTTATTATGCTGATTTGAGATAATTATTATATTTGGTTTAGACAAATTGTTTTCTGCTTGGAATATCTATTCATTGAGTATTTTTATACT
>CATIWM010053668.1:0-19907 GCA_949671775.1 Mallotus repandus
TTTTTATGTTGATTTAGAATCTTTGAATCAGAACTGAGGGAACTTCAACCTAATATTGATGCTTCAGAAATTGATATGAAACTTAAGAAAGATTTTGCATCATGGTTTGAGAATTATGTGAGTAATTAATTCTTAGAATAACATATTTGAATAAATATGTAGTAGCTTTTACAAATATGTAATTTTTAATAATCATTATTTGTAGGCTAAAATACAATATTCTAACATCAACAATCAAATCATCAAAGATCTTGCAAAAGGGCCACTTTATAGGGTGAAGTCATTCCCGGGTTATTATGTCAATGGATATAAATTCCACATTGAGGAACATGGTTCAAATAGTGTAGCGATGAATAGTGGAGTGTGTATTAAAGGTGCTAGCAATAGTGGAATTGAGCTAGAGTACTATGGTCGGTTACAAGAAATTTTGGAGTTAGAGTTCCCTACTTTACCCATCAAGCAAACTGTGCTATTCAAGTGTTCATGGTTTGATCCGACCTTAGATCGTGGTACAAGAATACACCTGCAGTACAAAATTGTTGAAGTCAAAAGGGGTAGAGTATTTAATAAATATGAGCCATTTATTCTAGTTGTGCAAGCTTCACAAGTGTTTTTTGTAACCTATCCCACTTTGAAGAGAAATATGAATGACTGGTTAGTTGTGTGCAAAATAAAAGCAAGGTCTATAGTGGAGGTATCAGACTTAAATACAAGTTTGCCTTCTGATGAGTTAGCTCTTCAAGAGGATGTTAGCGAACAACATGGAATCGATTTTGGATTAGATGACCTACATCTATCTTTACATGATGTGAATGGTTCATTTGTTGACATGGATGATAATGAAATAAATAAAAATGTTGAACCAGACTTGAAAATTGAAATGATGAAGATGAAGATGATGGGGATGTAGAAGAAGAAGATGCTGATGATGATGATAATGATGATGCAGAGACAGAACTTAATGAAAATGAAGATGATGTTGTTGATGATGATTATTATGACTAGATGACAACTTAAATTCATATTTTGTATTTATTTGAAACATGACAAATTTTCAAGTTGTATTAATATTATAATTAATATAATATTATGTTAATATTTTCACTTGTTATATTTTTTGTATAATCACCGTATTTTTTTTATAGCTATGATTAGCTTACCGACCACTCATACTGAAGATGATGATGATGTCCTCATACCACCACCCTCTCCGCCACAAACTACAGTCACAGTACCTTCTGCATCATCAACAACAGATACTACAAGCAGGCTATGTATCAAAGTTGACAAAAATAAATAAATAGATTCTTGATTTAATTTCATTATATGTGTGTGTGTGACATATTATTTTTTCATTATTTTTTTCATTTATTTTTTTAATATTGTTAAATGTGACATTACTTTTTTTTTTCAGGTTAGCTCCTGCAGAAACAATATTATTTCCTCCGGGTATTGTATGCTCTTTTTATATAACTCTAAAAATCATTGAAAGACAAGAAGCAACTGCATATAGTGGGAGACTCATCTCTAAGGATCTTAAAGACTTTTATTGGGAGGAGTTTAAGGTTATAATATTTAGTTTATCTATTATTTTGAGAAATAAATAATTAAAAATTATACAATTATAATTTTGGGATTTAAGTTAGATTTTTTAGTTATAAATTTATTGTGCTTATTTGTTAAATTTTCTTATATAATTGTAGAAGATATATACTTGGAATGCTTTAGATGAAGAGTCTATCAAGAGCTGTTGGTGGCAAACTGTGAAAACCCAATACACCAAGAACGTCCATGGTTAGAGGCATTCCGAAAAAGGCAAGCCCGGTTGTGTTAGCCAAGAAATTTGAGATAATTGACAAAAATATTGGAGCACTCCACTATGGCAAGAGAAAGCTCACAAAGCTAAACAAAGTCGTCTATCTGAGATAGCTGGTCCAGGCACTGGTGTTACTAAGCATACATGTGGATCTCGATCTATGGTGGAGCATTTCAAGAAGATCGTAAAATATTAATTATGTTATGATTTTATTTTATTTTAATTATGTTATAATTTTATTTCATTTTAATTATGTTATAATTTTAATTTATTTTAATTATACTATAATTTTAATTCATTTTAATTATGTTATAATTTTATTTTATTTTAATTATGCTATAATTTTTCACTTGGATTATCTTATAAATTTATTTCCTTATGGTGGAGCATAAAAGGATAATAATAATAATTTCTAACTTATTATTATTATAGGCTACAGAGTTGCAACGTTAACCCAATAGTTGAGAGTTATTGAGGAAAGTGCACTTTAGGAAAGATGAAAGTTTTGTAGATGCAAGTTCAAAGCAAGTGAATGTATGTTCATCTTTTATTTTTTTAGTCATTTTTTTTTGTTTATAAGTTTTGAATCTTACATTTTCAA
This sequence comes from Mallotus repandus, assembly GCA_949671775.1. Lineage (NCBI taxonomy): Eukaryota > Viridiplantae > Streptophyta > Magnoliopsida > Malpighiales > Euphorbiaceae > Mallotus > Mallotus repandus. The sequence goes on from CATIWM010053668.1 coordinate 2,418, forward strand.
ACTAACTTGAATAATTTTTTATATTATAGGATCGTATAGAGGAGATGGTGGCTTTTACTTCTCAGTCTTTGGAGGATGGTTCATAACCTCCACCGATTGACATTGATGCTTCGTATTTTTAGGCTACAGGTGGAGAGAAGAAGAGACGTATATATGATATTGGATTAGAGAGTACATTTCATCCTAGTTCATTACAAAGTACTGGGAACTCGAATGGATCATCGCAAGTTAGGCATATGATGGAGCACCTCACAGCAAAGCAAGTGGAGATAGATAAAAAACTTGCTAATGTCAATGAAACAAAAGCAGAGATGGAGAGAAAACTTGCTGATGTCAATGAAATAAAAGCGCGTCTAGTCCAAATGGAGGAGCAGATAAGGTGCATTATGGAGCAGGTGCAGTCTAATGAAAGGCGCAATGGTTAGGATCTATTGCACCTTTTAGTTGTTTGGTATTTGAAGTTTAGAACATTATTAATGTAATTTTAGAACATTATTATGCAAATATTATTAGTTAATTATGACATCGAATGTTTTAGTATATTTTTTAATGTATTACTACTGTATGAATGATAATACTACTTTTATTTTTATATTTGCTTTTAGTTACTGAATTTTAATTCTCATAAATAAATTTATTTAAAATTCCATTCCACAAATGCACAAATAATATAAAAAAATAATAAAAATTTAGTGACAAATTATTGACCAACTTTTGACAAATTAAATTTAATATATATTTAAATATAGTGATCGTTTAGTGACAGAATACCGATGAATTTTTAGTGACAGATTTGTGATGGAAATTTTAGTGATGAAAATTTCATCACTAAACCGTCACTAATTTGTGACGGATGAGGACCTTTGAAGGCTGTTTTTTAGTAAGTTTTGTGATGGATAATCCATCAGAATTTCGTCACAAAATTTTGTGATGGATTTCTGACGGAATTATTAGTGACGGAATACTGATGGATTTTTAGTGACAGTTTTGTGATGGATATATTAGTGACAAAAATTTCGTCACTAAACCGTCACTAATTTGTGACGAAAATTTTGTCACTAAATCGTCACTAATTTGTGGCAGATAAGGTTTTTTAATGATCAATTTTTAGCAAGTTTTGTGATGGATAATCCGTCAGAAATTCGTCATAAAATTTAGTGACGGATTTCTGATGGAATTATTAGTGACGGAATACTTATAGATTTTTAGTGACAGATTTGTGACGGTAACATTAGTGACGGACATTCCGTCACTAATCCGTCACTAGGGTTTTTGATAATTAATTTTTGGCAACTTTTGTGATGGATAATCCGTCACAAAATTTAGTGATGGATGACTTTTCCATCACTAAAAAAATAGCGGAAATTTTCGTCACTATTCAACAATTTTTTTGTAGTGCGTCTTTCTCATGTCTTAATATATAAACACCTCACCCCTTCCTACAAGCATTTTATTTGTCAAACTAATATCATAAAAGAACCTACTTATCATGAAGCCGCCAAACATGCTCATTGGCAATAAGCAATGCAAGCTAAACTTCAAGCTTTGCAAGCAAACAACACTTGTGAATTAACTATACTTCTGGATTTTAAGAAAGCCATTGGTTGTAAGTGGGTGTACAAGGTTAAGTATAAAGCTGATGGTTCTATCGAGCAGTACAAAGCACATCTTGTTGCCAAAGGTTACACCTAATAATCCGAGATTGATTACACTGATATCTTTTCCCCGGTCGCCAAGATAACTACCATACACACCTTACTTGCTGTCTCATCTGTAAAAAATTAGCATTTATCTCAGTTTGACATTAATAATGCGTTCCTTTATAGGGATTTACATGAGGAGGTATACATGGATCTTCTTCAAGGCTTTCATACTGATCTTCCTAATGCAGTTTGTAAGTTTAAAAAAACTTATATGGATTAAAGTAAGTGAGGCGGTAATTGAATGCCAAACTCACTACCGCCATACTCACAAAAGGTTTTAAACAAGCAGCCTCTAATTTTTTATTGTTTGTCAAAGCCATCGGTTCTACTTTTATTGCTCTCTTGGTTTATGTGGATGATGTGATTCTTGCAAGTAATGCTATTAACCAAGTTAACGCTATTAAACAATTTCTTCATGCTGAATTTCAAATAAAAGACCTTGGTTCCTTGAAATTTGTCTTGGGTTTTGAGGTTGCTCGTTCACAGTCTGGCATCAACCTTTATCAACGATGATACACTTTGGATTTATTGCATCATACTGATTTTCTACAATCAAAACCTGTCGGAACACCTCTTATTCCTAATAAGAAGTTTACTCACACTAATGGTCCTCCTCTTGTTGATATTACAGCCTATTGGCAACTTGTGGGAAGTTATTGTACCTTACCAATTCTCAGCCTGACCTCTCCTTTGCAGTTTAACAACTTTCTCAATTTCTTGACGCTCCTACTGAAGTCCATCTTGCTGCTGCCCATCGCATTTTGCAATACTTAAAAGCAACTCCAGGTCAAGGTCTCTTTTTCCCTTCCAACAGTGATCTTAAGCTCTAAGCTTTTTTTTTATTCTAATTAGGCTGCTTGCCCCAAAACCAAATGTTCTGTCACTGGTTACTGCGTGTTTTTAGGATATGCTCTTATCTCTTGGAAATCAAAGAAGAAATCTACGGTTTTTTATTTATCTGCTGAAGCCGAGTACCGTGCTTTGGCTGCTGTTACATGTGAACTCCAATGGATGCACTATCTTCTTCATGATCTTTTTATTCCTACCGAGTCTACCCTTTTATTTTGTGACAATTTATCAGCTATGAAAATTGTTGAAAATCCTGTATTCCATGAACACACGAAGCACATTGAACTTGATTGTCATCTTATTCGCGAGAAAGTTCAACAAGGTTGCATCACTCTTCTTTTGGTCACCATAAATTATTAGGTTATTTATTGTTTCACCAAAGCTTTGCCACCTTCTCATTTCCATGCTGACATTCTCAAGTTGGGTGTTTAGAACCTGTATGCTCCACCTTGAGGGGGGCTAACAAGATGAGTTGATCTTTAATAATAATAAATCATGGCCACAAATCATGATCACGAGTTCTACAGATCAACTAGTGCACATCAGTCCATATTTGCTCGTTCCCTTCCTCTATATATACCTTAGTTCTTTTCCTATAACTAATTTATTATGAGGTGGCATTACCTCATTGGTCTATAGTGTATTCTCGAATTAGTTACCTGTTTAAGTTGTATATAAACAAAATGATTACACATCAGTAAAGCTGAGCTTCATTTTTCAACAATTATGTTAAATATGTGTTATAATTATGTTATGATGGGTTCAATATGTGACCATAAAATACTATTAAAAATTATTAACTTTTCACATTAATATCAATAATATATAAGTTTTTATAGTTTAAAATATAGTTCTTATTAAGGTGATCTAGTCATCAATATACATATTGCACAAATTGTAGATAATATATGTGTAAATACTATAATACCCTTATAATAATTCCCTTAACCAATTATTAGTTTTGTATATTCCCAAAAGTAGTGTATATATAAATAAGGGTATGATAGGGAAAAAAAGTAGTTAAAATGTATTGGTAATTGAAAATGTCAAATAAATTGGAACAAAAAATTCAACCTAAAATGACAATTAAAAAAGAACGGAGGGAGTAGTTTATAAAATTATTGCAATAATATAAAATAAAAAAAATTAAAACAATATATATAGATAAATAGATGGCGTTCTATTAATATGGTTAAATGTATGGGATAATCATATATAAGTTGATGAGAATAAATTAATAAATAAATATATGTGATGGTTTACCATAATGATAAAAATGTTTTTATCTCTTCTTTTAACTAAAAACTAGTTGTCAATCCACGCGTTGCACGAACTGTTAATAATATATATTTTAAAATTCATATATATATATATATGTGTGTGTGTGTGTGTGCAAATAGCAATTGTAATTAAAATAAATAGAATGAAATGAATAATAAGATGAAAACTAAAATAAATAAAACAAAATTATCCTTAAATTAAATTATCTAATTTAAATAACTACTAAAAGCAATCATTTTTATACCTATATTGAGGATAATGTGTTGTTTGAGCATGTGATGCTACATCATTAGAGAGTTAGGGTTTGAAAAAGAGGAAAAAGAAAAAAAAACAAAAAAAATGAATTTGAGACTAAAAAAGAAAAAATATTAAGAAAATCAAATATAATTATAACATTAATATTTTCAAACAGACTAATAAAACTATTGGATGCACACTAATTAGCATTGATTAGCTATACAATTCGACAAGTCTTTGTATACTAACCAGCAAGAAGAGCCAATATCCTTTGTCCTAAAACTTGGAAGTATTGTAACAACACATTCCAATAAAAATGAAAAAAACAAAATTATTTCAAAATTAACAAAATATATAATCACAATAAAATAAAAAATAAATAAAATTATTTTAGTAGAGAAGAAAATACCGTATTTTTGAATATGAATAACAGAAAAATAAAAAAAGATTCAATTCAAAGATATTGAGTCAAATAGTATAATTTACGTTAAATAAATAAAAGAGAAAATGGTTGAATAGATAATAATTGACATTGATTAGCTATACAATTCGATAAATCTTTGTATACTAACTAGCAGGAAGAGCCAATACCCCTCGTCCTACAGCTTTTAAGTACTTAACAACACATTCCAACAAAAATAAAAACAAAAAAATTATTTCAAAATTAACAGAATATATAATCATAATAAAATAAAAAATAAACAAATTATTTTAGTAGAAAAGAACATACCTTATTTTTAAATATGAATAACAGAAAAATAGAAAAAGATTCAATTTAAAGATATTGAGTCAAATAGTGGAATTTATGTTAAATAATAGAAGAGAAAGATGTATTTATGGTTGAATAGATGAGATGACGTTAAATAAATAGAAGAGAAAGATATATTTATGGTTGAATAGATGAGAGGTGTTTTAAACGAAAAAAAAAACATAATTTTTGGTGGAGTAGGAGAGAGATATTTTAGATAAAATAGAATTACAGTGTTTTAAATAAAATAAAATTTTTATATTTTTTAATTAAAAAATATTAATTTTTAGAATTCAGCACATAAGCGTTTAGAGTTGAATACTAAATTATGAGGAGAGGTATGCGTCAAAAATTGGGCTGAATGATTTTGGAACTCAACATTTAATATATATATAGATTGATAAAGCGAACCACGACTAGATATATCTTCAATTGGACAAAATCTTCAATTTAGAACTTTTTCCACAAAAAAATAATGCTTGTCATATGAAGTTTCAACAATAGACTTTAAGTCATTATCCTTGTTAAGAATTGTTGTTGCTATGATTAAGATTACAATAAAAATTATTTTCATCATTATGATTGATGATAATTAAGCTTAAAATATTGCATTAACATTATCTAATTATCTCACAATATTCTCGTTGCAAAAGAAATCAATTACAACCCCAATCTTATTATTTAAGATTACAAAGGTGTTTTTTTAGTGACTCAATATTAACCCTTACAAACAACCCAAGAGTTATCAAGGCTCACTTTTCAAATCTCATAATATTCCAAGTGTTTTCTCAAGACTAACACTTAACCCTTTACAATCACCAAGTGTTTTTTGAATAAAGGTTCACTTTCAAATCTATTAATCCAACTATTTTCAAGTCTCACACTTCAACTTATATGGATACAAATCCTCACTAATTCAAAGAAAGTGTAGAAGAAGAAACCCTGACTCTCACAAGAGTTTCTTGACAAAGAATGACATTTACAAAAAGAATTGAATAACATTTTTTGATGTTTTAGTTAATGGCTAAATGTGTTGGTGAAGAAATTAATAGCAGTGTCATCTTCTTCTTGGTTTGAATTTTCACTATTATACACTAGTTTTGGTTTGTTTGTTTGATAGTAAACAATTTGGAGCGCATAGATAGGTATATAAAAAATTGAAAACCTTGGTTGTACAAGAGTTGTTTGGAAGATTCATAAATATGTTTTTTTTTTTAAAAAAAAAAATCTTGGGACTTTCCCAATCATCAATTTGTTTGAAAAAATCTTCAGTAATGATCTCCTTACCATTGATTACCCACTTGGATTTTCAAGAATAAAAGGGTCAAAATCCAGGTGTATATATATATATATGTGAGGATCGTGGTTATTGACAACATTAATTTTCATGTAATTTGTGTCAACAATCAACTTTAGAAAATTTATTTTTAGTGAAAACATATTCAGTCAGGAAGTTAGGTGTGCTGCTTTACAAGCAACTTTGTGTTCAGACTAGCTATTTATGCTTTTTGCAATTTAGTTTTATAATCCGCAGGCAAAATATGTCAAAGTTGTTATGATTTTCTTCAATAGTATGAAATGTATTGTATTGTATTGTATTGTTATGAAATTTTACTCCTATATATATATATATATATAAGACTTCTGATTTTGCTGGACCTATCAAAACTTTTATATTGTAAAACTACCCATTCACAAAAAAAAAAAAGCAATAGCTTATATTATACTTCAGGTTGTAGGATATTGATACCCCATATCAGTATCTTATTCTAATAAGGGTTACAATCCCTAAAGAGGAAGAATGCTTGAATAAGAAGAAAGCTTGATAAAGAAATCTATTCTCTCCAAGGCAATCCTACAAGTACAAGAAATCATATTCCTAAGAGGTTTATGTTTAATTTTTCTCTATATATACATCTCATTACATGTCATATGGGGGAGAGATCATTCATTCACACTCATATTCTACATCATTCCATCATTCCATCATCACCTCATCATCTAACACCATTCTACTTTATTCTACTTTCCTTGCTTTATTATTATTTTTCCATACAATTACTGACTTAATCTTCAGAGTGTTTATGGAGAAACCCCTCCCCTTCACTCGATTTTCTCGTCGATGTAGGTTCCACAAGTAAAGATTCGATTCAGAGTTATCAGATATTATTGCAATGTGAAATGTGCAACTGAATTATGTTAGGGCATTACTTGGTCAAAAGAGGAAGAAGAGGGGAAAATAGAAGGAGACCGAGCAAATACCAAGAGAAAAAGCAGGGGAAAAACGTGAACGGTGAAAAAATTGAATAAGAGAAAGAGCATGGAAAACAAATATTCTAAAGTTCATTGATCCACCAGATTCGACAAACGTAAACTATAAGAGATTAACAAGAAGAGGAAGAAGAGGAGAGGTGGTACCATTGTCAGTAGCTTGATTCATTGTCTTTTTCTTTCTTAGGTTATTTTTGTTCATTCATTAATTTTTATATGAGGTGACATGCATGTTAGAGAGAAGTGGGTTTCATTGGTAAATAGTCATCACTCGAAGAAGGGGAGATTGATTGGAAGCACTAAATTGCTGCTATTTTGGGAAGTTTAGATACTTGATTGAATAAAACAATTGTTAAGCCACAAAAATAGCAAAAATTAAAATTTCAAGAAATAAAAATGTAATTATCCCTTATTTTATCAAAATTAATCAATTAAATAATTAAGATTATTTTATTTTATTTTATTTTTGTTTCTTTGCATCTAATAAATTTATATCTATGATCTATTCATTTTTTTTTTGTTGGAACTTTTTAATATTCCTTTATGAAGTTTTTAACACCCTTCATTAGATTTTAGTGGTTATCATTTATAAATTTTATATTTCTCTCTATTGTAAAAATTTTATTGATATTTTTACAACTGAATTCATTTAAAGACCAAAAAGTCATTTATGACTAATAAATATCATGCAGTGGAGCATACATATTGTCGAATGGATTGTTAAGCTGCAAATCAAAATAACTCTGTCAACACTATTGAACGATAACGATGAAAAAAATTTAAAATTTAAGTGAGAATTTATTTTGATACATTGTATTTTTATTTATATTATTTTTTTATCAATATATATTGTTAATTTTTAATGAATGAAAGATTACTTTTTTTCTATAAAAAATTTACTTGCAAGATGTATTTATATCTTTCACTTGGGCATGACTAAATTGGTAAAATTAATTGATAATTGATTATTAGCCAGACTATCAACTACAAAATAATTATATATTTGCATGGTTGGGCTAAAATCTAATGTAAGTAGCTCTCCTATTCCACATAACTTTATTCACTAATAACTTATATTATACATTTTATTTATGACTGTATATAGACTACAGTACAAATATATATGCGCATAGACCGAATATAAAAAAGCCCAAGATATTCTCAGGACAAAGATCAATCGATATTCCTGAGACCTTCCTATTTATTTTCTTCTTAGCTACAACACTTTAGTTACCACTTCCAAATTATATGTAATTCATACATAGATATCAATGAATCCAGAGTGATTCATCTTCAAGGGTTGTAACCATGACAATTTTTCTTGTAAGGATCCTTGCATGGGTGCTTTCCTGGTGCCCCTCTGTCCATCCGGGTAACTGTGACATCTGCAATATCGAAAGATGCATTCACTACACATTTTTATAATAAAATTGCTATGGAAAATTATTTTTCTCAATTTAATTACTTTTAAAATCGAGAAATCTAATTGTGTATGGTCTCACTCACCTTTATTAGGATTTTCACCTAATTGTCGAGCTATAGTTGAATAGGGAGAAAAGAGAGTGGCAACCAAGAGGATGCATAATATGAGAAAGGCCTTCATGTTTGAGTTTTGTTAATTTGCTTGCTTATAATCTCTTCATTATAGCACTCTTATTTATAGTGATCATAAATCATTGATTTGAATTATTAAAAAGCAATATTTAATGAAGAAACGTGATACATGCATTTAGCATAAAGCCAAAGACCATTTAGAGGTTGACTAGATATCCAACAACATCTACGATTACATCGAGTCCCCCAAAAAAAAAAAGTAAAAAGAAATTTCTAACATTACTCACTAAATGTTGCATGATTATTTATTTGATTCTAATTAAAATATTAGTTGTACAAAATTTATCAAATTAATTAAAAATTAAATCGAAATTACTAAAATATCATAAACATTATATATTTTATATCAGTAAGGTAAAGTTTGGATACTAATTTTTAATTTTATTGATTTTTGCAAGACTTATTGTAATCTTTTCAATATAAATGATTCATAAATATTATAACTTATAGATTTTAGACTGTAATTTTTTTTTTCAGATATTAATATGGTAAAATATTATATTATTTTTGAATACTCTAAATTTAGTTTCATCCAATTCTTTATAATAATAAAATATGGTTTCGATAACAGATTTCCATCTGTTATGAATTTATAACAGACTACCTGCCTCATCTCTATAACAATTAATTACCAATTTATAACAAATATTATCTCCGTTATAAATTTTAACATATAATTCATTACAAAATAGTCATAAATTTATAATGAATTTTCTATTTTTGTCATAGAATTTTTGTGATGAGTGATATCCGTTACTAATTTTTTTTAATGAATTTATAAGAGATTTGACCATTATAAAATAAAAATTTCCATGCAGTGCTTCATAAAATTTAAGATTAATCATCCTAATTTTCTTGTTTTTGAGAATAAGCCAAATTTGGATTGTAAAAGCACGATCCACAAAAGGAAAGAAGATGATAATAACTTACAAAGACATGTTGAAGTGAAGAGATAGAAGATAACGACATAAAACTTACTAGTTAACTTAAGCATAAAAGGATAGGCCAAAGTAAAAGACATCATCGATGCTAAAATAGTGATAGAATTGTAATTCCGTTGCTAAATTAAATTTATTTATTTTTTAAAATATATTGTCACTAAGGTTATAATTCTGTCACTAATCCGTCATTATTTTGTGATGAATATAATCCATTGCTAAATTGGCAGTTTCTTGTAGTGATCATTAACTTTCATTACCAATTTATACTATATACATTTTTTTCATTTAAAAAGGTATGTCAATTTTTTTTATAAAAATGTCTCCCAACATGTGGAGTTTTCTCTCGTGGTTAGGGTTAGGGTTTCCTACTCTAATCTAGGGTTTCTTCTTTCTTCCTAAACGTTAAGGTTTATTTAGCGGTTTGTAATTATACTTCTCTGTAGTGTCTTTGTGGAGATTGCTAATTACAATTTGTTTATCGTGAGAAATAGTTTTTGTCTTGTGTTTTTTCTTTAGTCTTTCTTTGGTTTTTGTATTAGTTTTGGTGGTTTTCATGATGGAGAGGGATTTAGTGACGTTGTGTGGAAACCTTAAACTCATAGAGGATGAGGAGGCTGAGATCAATTTATAAGATGTAGTTTATAAGAATAGAGAACGTCAATTAAATCTAGCTCTGGTTGGTAGAGCATTGTCGTCAAAACCTATTTTATTAACTACGATGCGAAATGCTCTTCTAGGTGCTTGGAAAGTTGGCTAACAAGTTTAGTATAAACGAGTTAGAGGGTGGGTGCTTCTAAATTCAATGTCAAAGTCTACAAGACAAAGGAAAGGTGATATAAGAGGGTCCATGGCACTTTGATAAAAACTTGATTGTACTGGCCGAATTCTCAAGAAATTCTCAAACTCTCTCTAATGTTCTTCAATCTATTCCGTTCTAGATTAGACTGGTGGATTTACCTTTTGACAGGACTGATAAAACTTATGTAAAAAGAATTGGTAGAAGGATTGGGGAGGTAATTAAAGTTGACATGGGTGATGGATTCTCCTAAAAAAATATATGAGTCAGAGTCCAAGTTCTTGTGGATAGCTTGATTCCTTGTGGTGTAATTATTCATAATGGTGAGGGGCAAAGGAGTTGGGTCTCTTTTAATTACAAAAAACTTCAAAATTTTTATTGCATCTATGGCTTGCTCAACCACGTCGAGAATGACTGTCCAAAATGAGTTTGCAGAGGGTAGATTGTATGGGCCAAATCTTCATGCAACTCTAGGTGTTTTGAGATATTTGGGTAGAAGGCACATTCCTGGATCCCCTCATAATTCTGCTTTTAGCGATTCAATCCAGAATATTCATAATGATCAAGGTCATAAAACTACACAGGGCACCTGAAAAGGACTTGATATGGAAGTGGGGAATTGGATTAGTTTGAATCAAATGGGCATAAACAGGAATCCTAACATCAAGCCCCATTTGTAGCAAGGGACTATTCCAATGGGAGGGAGTTGAATGTTGTAGGTCATGTGTTGGCCTCTCAATCACAAGTTAGGAACAATCGAGATCATCTGAATACTATTGTAAAATGATTTAATTTAGGGTCACAGGGTCTGATGGAGTCCAGGAATGTGTTAGCTAGCTTTTGGAGAAGGAGAATCTAGAGGGGTAAAAGAGGGAGTAGTAAAGGAAAGTCCTTATCTCTTGTTTTAGTGAAGAAAAGAACCCATGATAGTATGGAGTCAGTACCAAATTAGTGGTAAAAAGATAAAAGGGATGGAGATTATTGTTAAGTCGGTTAATAATGTTGAATTTGTGGAGACTGTTCTGCAGTCCCACTAGGGCCATACGTATTTTATGTTGAAACCTCAAAGGACTTGGAAATCCTTGGATGGTTCGATCTCTTCACAATCTAGTGAGGAAAAAGTACACATCAATTTTGTTTCTTATGGAAACTAAGTTGATGAAACATGAATGGGTTCATATTAGATGAAGATTTGGCGATTCTAACTTTTTCATTATTGATTGTAGAGGCCTAGTGGGCGGAGAGGAGGTTTGGCATTATTGTGACTTAAGGATTGGGATGTGAATGTGGAATCTTTCTTGAATAATCATATCAATTTTCAGGTTAAATCATAACATCGTGGCTTAGAATTGAGGGGTACAGGGTTATGTGGTTTTCCAAGTGCTTCGAAAAAAAGTTCTTAGAATCCCCTTTCTAGACTGACACTAAATAATGATCAACCGTGGGTGTGCTTTGGTGACTTCAATGAGATATTATATCCATCAAAGAAAAAGGGTGGGCTACCGGCTAATATAACTACGATGTTGGCTTTCTACAACTTACTAGTTCAATGTTGTTTGGATGATCTAAGTTACAACAATAATATTTTTACGTGGTCCAATCGTCGAGTGGTTGCTCACAATATTCAGGAGAGGTTAGACAGGTTTTGTACGAATACAAGATGGATTGATTTATTTAGCAATGCTGTAGTATTTCATTTGAATGCTACCTCATATGATCATAAGCCAATTATATTACATTTAGATTTGGGTCAATCCTTTGGGAATGGATGAGGAAAGATTTTTTGTTTAAGGCAATGTGGTTACAACATGATGATTGTGAAAGGATTATAAAAGAGTCATGGTGTTTGTCTGATAGCAGTGCACATGGGAGCTCTTTTAGTTTACAAATAAGGGGATGAGCGGAAGCTCTTCAGATGTGGAACAAAGTTATGTTTGGTCATCTAAGGGGTCAAATTAGATAGCTCACAAATGAGTTATGCAAAAGTGAAGCTGCTAGTCCATCTTTGAATAATCTCATGCCCCGACGTAAATTGAAGAATGAAATAAATGCAATTTGAGCCATCGAAGAAACTATGTGGAGGTAAAGATCTCAGGAAGTATGGCTTCGTGATGGAGATAGGGCACTAAGTATTTTCATTACAGAGCTTCAAATAGGATATTGAAAGCAGATGGGCACCCACAAAGTTTACACACACTCAAAAGAAGAGAAGAGAGATTTATATATATGTTTTATTCTCTGAAATTTTTTTGCTTGAGTACAATTTAACATTCATAGAGTATTTATACTATAGTTACATGCTAAAAATATTAGTAGCTTAACATAGTTAAATAAATGTCTTTTGTAAACTTTCAACAATATTAGTTATAAACAATAATAGTTATTTTAAACTTAACATATGTTAAATATAGATATATTAATTTCAAGTTTAATAACTAACAGATGAAGATGACCATCATTCCTCTTTCTTAGCATTTGACCGGTTGCATCGCCTTGGTTGTTGCATGGCGTTGGTGGTGCACAAGGGACATAGCTTATGAGACGTTCTTATAAACTATTAGGAAAATTAATCTTATAAGAAACAATAGTTTTGTTTTGTCAGAGTTTTCAAGTCAATGTAAATTCAGAATACTTCTCTTGTTATACAGTCAACACTAAATACAAAATCAGAAAAGTTATTACCCTTTTGCAAATGGTTTTTTGCTTTCTCCATTTTTTTCTTTTCGTTGAAGGTTATTTTGATGGTTAGATTATTGAATCATCAAGTTTCATATTTTCCAGAATTGAGAAATGTGTGGCAGCAAATCAGAGATTGTTTGAGGGCTTTGTTCTGAAGGATCCTCTGTTTGTACTGCCTGATTAAACCAAATGATAAATATTCGAGAAATGGTTTTGCTTAGAGAAATGACGAGAAATGGTTTTGCTTAGAGAAATGATGTTATATTTAATCTAAATGGAATGAATAGCCTTGACAGTTTTGCTGATCTTCTGGTAACTGAGAAAATTTTAGATGTTTGTTGTTGAAGTAAAAAGTATTAGTGGAGACCTGAGTTTGGTTTGATTTATGATCAAATATACGAATATACAGTGATTATAGTTGTTAATACATTGTGAAGAGGAGAAATCATTGTTCTTATACACTATAGTTTCCCTCAGTTTTTGTGTCAAGGGAAAAAGCTGCAGTACTTGCTTCACTAGAAAACATGTTTTTTTTTTTTAATTTTATTTTATAAATTGGGAGTTTATATGATTTTAGTAACGATGGACTGTACAATAGGGTAACCCTCTCTTTTTAAATTAACGACGGCAGGAATCGTACCCTGTACCTCATGATACCCTTAGAGATAAGTTACCACTTGACTATTCTGTCACTAGCTTAGTCACATCCTCATTCTTCCTTCAATTGACAGCTTCTGCTTCTCTTTTATTTTTATTATTTTTTTCCAGTTTATTATTTTCTAGAACAGGGACATGACATAGCTAGTTGCTTAAGCTAGTTAATTCACCTCCCTTTGTAGCCATTGCATGTTTGAGCTGTAGAGAAGCATACTAATTATTATTATTTTTTTTTTTTTAAGTATCTTGCAGTCTCTTTGTATTCTGCTATTATTAGCTTTTTATTTTTTTATTTTATTTTTTTTGTATTTAAACCAGGTTTGGTTAATGAATGATATATACAAGCTTCAAAGGTTAAGTTTCCTTGTTCTTTCCTGTCTTGTTTCCTAACAGTTTCAACAACAACAGCCAACACTAATGTTTTGAAGCTAAGTTTACTAGTTCACTGACAGAGATGTAAGATGTTTCTGACTTCTGAAACATTTAGGGAGCAATTTCGATACAGGAAAACTGCAATCTTCTTGCACATCAGCTTTACAAATAAACTTCAGCTCTTAAACACATAGAATACCATGTCACACTCTCACAACTCCTTCAAATTAATAAGATGGAAAGTTCAAATAAGTATCTTTTGGAAACTAAGAAGACGTGCTATTTTTTCTGAAGAATATAATTCAAGAAACATGAATTCTGTAGTTTTATGTAGAACTCATGTCAGGAAATGCTCTAGTATTTGTTGAGACATAATCTCACAATTCAATCCGTCATTTCAATGAAAACTTGTTCTGGCAAAAATTCTATCTCTTTTTTCTTGTGCAGCAAACTACACAGGTAGATTCATATTGCCCCTTGGTCTTTCAAGAACCATAACTGATTGTACCTAATATAATCCATGGATATTGCTTAATTATGTTTCAGAATATATCAATACTGATTTCTAAGTAATAATTTCAGATCTTTCGGCACATCCTCCATAGGCTCATCATGTTCTGTTGCTGTGGGGCACATTGTCTCTCAACATAAGAAACTTAATATGAAAGATGATTGTTTCTGTCACTTGTTTAGGATCAATAGTTGGAAGGCAAGGCTTGTGATACTGTCTCCTAAGCTATGACCTAATTAGGCAAACCCCAAACAAATGATTCTTGTGCACCACCTCAGGATTCTAGTGGATTTCATCTATAAATATATGCATCTACAATTCCACATTATTGGCTTACAGGCAGCCAAGTTTTACTAATCATTCCACAGAATTGGCACATAGCCATCCACACTGCTGTTTCTGCGCAAAAGCATTAGCCTGTCCATATGTCTGCAGTACCGTCAAAGAAAAATGCTCCAAGTTTTGCTGATGTCTCTAAAGGTTTCTTAGCAGTTTATGTTTGACAATTCCATGCACAGAAGATATTCTCAGTGATGTCACTACTAACTTGTGTAATCATTGAGACAAAAGCAATTGAACATACCATCAGAAACAATTTTGCAAAGCTCGGCCACTTGTTTCTCATTTCCACATTTGACAATTTTTTTTAATGTCTTTCAGTCAGAATGAAGCTCTCCCTTGCAAAATTTTGTAAAACATATGTCCATGTAATTTTTTACAACAAGTCATTTCTCCTTGATTCAACATTTGGTTTATTCAGGCAGAGCAAACAGAGGAATCTGCAGAGCAGAGCCCTGCAATTATCTCTGATTTGCTGCCACAGATTCTCATTTCTGCCTTACTCTTCATTTTGGAAATTAAATCTAAAATTTTTATTATATTTAATCTAAAACATGAAACTTGATGATTCAATACCCTAACTATCAAAATAGCTTCAGTGAAAAGAAAAAATGGAGAAAACAGACAGCTATATGCACAAATTGAGGTAATAACTTTTGACAGTATAACAAGAGAATTTACATTTGGCTTCAACATTCTGCCAGAAGAAAACTATTAAATTTCCTAACCAATATTTAGTGTTAACTGTATGAAAGAGAACTTGACATCCAATTCTCTAAATGAAACAAATCAATCTAACTTCAACAGACAGGGGCCAGTTGCCCGAAATATCTCCCCTCTGCACCACCAAACCAATGCGTCCGATGACTTGATGAGGAAGAGGAAGGATGATAATCTTCGGATGAAGGGCTCCAATCAGACACGAATGGTTGATTTAATAGCATGTCAGCAGTTAATCTAAACATAGGATTCTTCACGAGACACCTTTTCAGGAAGGCTCTCCCATCATTGGAAATATGAAGAGGAATGTCAGGCAATTCATGTCTATCAGCGATGGATATCACAAGTTCATCAGTTGTAGTCTCATATTCAGACCAAAGTGGAAACCCAGTGAACATCTCAAAAACAATGCAGCCGAGGGCCCAAATATCACAAGGAAAGTCCTGGACATTATCAGTCATAGTTTCAGGAGCCATATACATAGTAGTCCCACCGACAAAAGAATCAGCCATGTTCTTCCTCTTCTTGACAACTTTCTTGGCCAACCCAAAATCGGCATTCTTAGGCACCAAGTCACCGTTCTCCGTAGGAACAAGAAGCACATTCTCAGGCTTTAAATCGCAATGCACATACCCAAGGCTGTGAATGTAACGAATTCCTTCAAGAAGACACATTGTGTGTCTCCTGACATCAGATTCAGGCAAACCATGGCCATCGGACTGCTGAATAAGTGAAGATAGGGTTCCACCTGAAGCATACTCTAGTAAAACATTGTAAAACATGTCCCCCTTCTGATCGGATGTTGTTTCCTCGCCATAACATTGAAGAATGAATGGGCAGCTACGGTGAAGCTTGTCGAACACCTCTTTCTCTTGCCGCAGCGAACTTGACTTGGACACCTTTGCTGATTTGACGGCCATAATCGGTGGATACTTTCGATTTCTTGAATTGGGTCTCTTCAGTTCTGCCAAATAAACCGACCCAAAGGCACCTTCTCCGAGTAATTTTCCTCTCCGTCATGAAACTCCGTTATTGTGCAGCTTCTCATCTTGTTCATCATCGTCAACCATCGCTAACTTTCTCTTCATTGTTACCAGGCTTTATTTGGATATTAGTTAGGGTTCTTAATTTAAAGACAGCCGACTAAGAATCAACAGATAGCTGAGTGATTGAGTATTGAGTTATTCACTGGGTCGGTTGTATTCATAGGGTTGCTGCCTTCCACATGCAAATTCGGAAACATTACTTTTGTGGGAAGACATCACTTCAATTTTATAAATGGTGTCAACTTTATCCAATTTTATTGGAAGGATTTAATTATATTTTAAAAATTATTTTTAGATTTTTTTAAAATAAATTTGACAATTATCAAAATTTTTATCTTCTTTTTTCCATAACAAAAAATAAAATATAAAATTCTAATTTTTTCACTCTTGATATAAATTTAAAATTTAATTTTTCAATATTTGTATAAATTTTTAATATTTCACTAAAAATTTTTAAATTTTAACTATTTTAAAATTTATTTCTCAATTTTTAACACAATATTTAAAATTTTTCTAACAGAGGTCAAATTGAAAAAGTTTTAGATGAAAAAAGAGAGAATTTTGAGATACTAAAAGTATTATTCAAGAATATAAAAAATATTTAATTTTTTAAAATAAATATGATGACAATTAAACAATTTAAACTTTTATTATTATTTATAGTAATAGTCAAAGCTCTTTTTGTACTTGAGATTTTATCGATGAGTGTATAATGACAAAGCTCTT